>CM049408.1:23025000-23235000 GCA_026929865.2 Hyperoplus lanceolatus | reverse complement strand
GCCAACCAATCGCATAACGTTTGGTCGTCACGTGTGTCATGAGCCGGCTTCTGGCAACTGAAACTGGAGCGCCCAGTATCGTTCTCAGCCACTCGCTCTGTTCGCTGATTGGACCGCTATCGAATCTCCAGCAAAACTGGGAAATGGGCTGTACACCAGACTGACTACTGAAGGGAAAATAAAATTTGGCCGGAAGTAGGCGGGCGGGCGGGCGGAGCCAGGCTATGAGTGAAGGCGAAGAAAGGCCCATTTTTTTACCAGTGCAGATATACTGTATTACATGAAGGAAAAAAGAAAAATCACTCAATACAATCAGAAGGAATAGGCCTAATAAATAAATAAAAACATCATAGTACTGTTTCATCTCATTTCACCACATCTATAAACACATTCATTTTGTTATTTGTTGTTGTTGTTTTTTAAAGCCACCACACTTCAGAGGGGTATACAACGAAGCGAGATTAAGGGCTGAGCGAGGTCTGTTGAGTCTAAAGCCAGAGCTTTCAGTATCACGAAAGGTGGCTCTCTTTCTACCTGGCTAGATCACCGTGGTAACAGAGGCTGCACGGCTAACCTGCTCAGAGCAGTTTTTGTTTCAGAGGCTTACAGGCTTACAGCAGAGTGAACTGTAACATCGCGCTGGGGCTTTTTGCCACATGCATACAGTTATTGATGCAGAAAATGTTAAATAGCCTAGACCTACTGTATGCAGCGCTACTCTATGCTCTCACCTCAAATGGTTTTACCTGGCGATCTACACACACTGGCTCTTAATAAAGCGTTCTATAAAATTCACAGTTCACAGTTTGCAACATTATTTCACTGTAGGCTTCTTTCTTTTCATCAGTAGCGATTACAGTTGGGACGTGACAGGTGACAGCTGTCACAGTTCGGACATCGCTGCAGACTCGCAGGTTAAGCTTCTCACAGTAGATTCATATTTGTCCGAAAAATACAGACTACAGGTTTTTTAATGTAGGCCTATTGGTATTTGCAAGATTCAAATAAAAGACTAATAGTCTAACTCAAAATTGTATTCATTATGATGTGGCCCAAAACTAAAGTGATTGTCCATAGGCTATTCATTTGGGGACAGTGTCAGACTTAAATTACATTCTTAAGTGTGGGACTATAGGCGTAGTGCTATAAATATAGCAAAGTAGCCTATATATATATATTAGGCTAAATGGTATAGTGTTTAAATCCGAGTTCAACGTTTCATTGTTTTATAATGTCACGTTACGCACTGCGAGAACGATCGGCAAGATAAATAAATCATTTCCATGCTGGCAGCATTCCACTCTCCTTAGCCTATTTGCAGTAAGAGTTTTTTTCGGCTCTCTGATTTCTGCTGTAATAATTCAGACTGACAAACTCTTCCTCTTGAATGAAGTTGGCGACACACTTTTGTTTTACTCAGCTGCTCACAATCAGTCCGTTTGTGTAAAGTTAGCGGAACAAGATCAGTCCATTTTGTGCGGATGCAGAGTCAAATGACGGGTCAAATGCCCACTTTCATGGGGATGCGCACAGAGCCTGAAGCCGAAACCCTCGTTCAACATAAGAGGTTGAAAACTTCCTTCGTGATACCGGTTAGCTCTGAGCGAGGGTTTGTGTTATGTTGAACCAGATCAAAAAAAGAGAGCCGGGCTCTGTTGAGTTTGTTTCGTAGTATACCCCTCTGGACTGTTCGACATATTCTTTTTTTTTTAGGTCACTGAGCTACGATAGAGTATAAAAAACGTTGTCCTGAAACACTACTGGGACCAGTCTATTGTTCAAGTGCTCACATTCCTGAGAATCAAAACAGCTGCTTTCTGGAGTCACGTTTGAAGGAGCACGAACTAAGAGTCGGGCCGGCTTTGTTTTTGTGTGTTTTTGTGTGTGTCTCTGTTTCGGTAAAAACTGGCATTGAGGTTTTTTCGATGCGACTACTCAGTAGAGACGTGTTTTCTCTAAAGTGGCAGTCCTGTGCAATGGAATTATTTTTCATATATTAAAAAAGAAACACTTTCAAATCATTGTCTACTTGTTCACAGATCAACTACCGTATCCTTCCTTTGATTTCCTGTAATCACATGTGGAATAAACTCGAAAACGTGATTGACTAAAAAGTTTAAGTTTAAGTTTTACCTTCAATCAAAAAGGTACAATAAATGCTAATGTGCCCCGTCCACCTAATGGGAAGTAAGGAAATAAAACTTATGGTTTACAAAATTAAGCGTGCACCTTTTGTCATCCACATGATTTAAGAGTCGGGAAGTAAACACAAGGTGGGTTTGGCACGTTCCAGCCTTAGCTAGTGTATGACAATGATCGTCTCGAGGGAAGAAAATAAAAAGGAGGAGATCTTTTCATATTCATCCTTTGGCAGAGGTGAAGTGGTGTCCCGGCCAAGGCAACACTCCCAACAACGAAAAGTACTAAAGCTCAAGTAAATGAGTCAGCTCTAAACCGACACCTTATTCAGTGTGAACTGTAACTGTGGCACCTGTCTTCAAATAGTCCTTTTTACCTTCAATGTACAATTTCTTTTTACACTGTGACTGTACACATTCCTATGAGTATGGCCAGAAAATGTGCTCACCGGTGATTTACAATAACATGCATATTAAGGAAACAATACTATCAAGAAACAGGATAGTGAGTGTTGTACTGTGAACTGGCTTTGGAAGGAGGAAAGAAAGAAAGAAAGAAAGAAAGAAAGAAAGAAAGAAAGAAAGAAAGAAAGAAAGAAAGAAAGAAAGAAAGAAAGAAAGAAAGAAAGAAAGAAAGAAAGAAAGAAAGAAAGAAAGAAAGAAAGAAAGAAAGAAAGACTAGAGAAAGAGAGAATGCTTCCAAGTTGTAGAGAAAGAGAGAGAGACAGCAAAATATCTCTGAGTCAGGCTCGAAAGGGGGCAGGGAGGGTGGGGGAGGACGTCCCCGTTGGTGGTGGTACCATGGTGCGAGCACTGTCAAGAGGACGAGACTCTCTTGGTATTGTTGTGGTGGACGACCGGAGGGGCGGGACCAGTCCAGGCGCGGTAGACCAATAGCAGGCTAAGCCCCAGTGCCCACAGTCGAACGGGGGACAGGAAGAAGGCCACGAGGCCGTAGGTCTCCAGGAGGAAGTAGCAGGAGTGGGCCTGCCAGGTGAGCAGCAGCAGCATGAGCACGTGCAGCCCCAGAGTCCGCCAGCGGCAGCCCGGACGCACCAGGTGGGAGCGGAAGGTGTTGCCACGGCAACGGTGGTGCAGGCTCCAGCAGAGGTACGCGGTGAGAGGCATGTTGAAGAACAGCAGCTGGAAAGAGGAGACAATGAGTCAAATGGTTCAATGGGATTAGTCCCGTCAATTAAGATGAAGCCTAATAATGGTGGAAAAAAACATAGCTAGAGGGTAATGGAACATTAAAGTATAGTTAAAAGGGTTATAGAGCAAATCTGTCAATGGAAATATAAGGCAGTGCGGTGGTTCGTAAACTGTATTGGCTCGTGTTTACATGAATACTTATGACCCGCCATCACCGATTAGAGTGAACTTGTGAGCAGCTCAAACTGAACATTATCTTTCCTTGTCAGGTAGTTTATTTTGAAGGATTTTTGTAATATGCTATAATAAGGTATATAGGCTATAATCAAAGGTATAGATGTTGTGCAGTCAGTGGAAAATAGGCGAAATAAACTATATTAAATAGGCCAAAAACTATAAAAAGTGAAAACTATGGGGCGCCTTTAGCTCAGTTGGTAAGGCGTCCCCCTCCCGGGCCGGGCCCAGCAGCAGACCTGGGTTCGATTCCCACCCGCGGTCGTTCTCTGCATGTCACTTCCCTCTCTGCCCCGTTTTCACCTCTGTCTCTCTGCACTATCAAATAAAGCATAAAAATGCCCAAAAAATATCTTAAAATAAAATACATATATATATATTTTTGCCCACTAGTGGAAACAAGCTCGAGAGGAAGACCTGACCTGTTCAAACACAACACTTGAATTTTAACAACTTAAATGTGATATACTCTTGTAAGCAAACAGTTTCCTAATAATTACAGATATGGAGATATTATCACTCATTTTGTGCTTCTGGCTGCCTGATATATTTGTCTCTTCCAGCTCCTGAGGGAAATATCCGTCTCTTCAGCTGCTCAAATGCTCACCTCCTATGTTCACCTCCTCTACCCCAACCCTGTTAGTCTGCCATTTGGTGCTGAGCAGGTAGTGTGTGCATTGTGCTTTTTTGTGATGAAAACAGCTGCCTGCTGTGGTCAAATACAGCTATTAGAGCAGTGAGAATGAATCTAAAAAAACAGGAAAAATATGAGCTGAAATTAGCTAAAAGCTGTAGCTGAAAGAGCCAAGAAGGGGGCAACTGAGTTAGGTAATAACTGTCTGTGTCTGCGTCACTACCCCTTTGAAACACACACACACACACAGCATATCTGCAGAAGTTCATGTATAGACATCATGAGATGTTGTTGAACAAATTAAATTTTTCCTCACTTGAACCACTCCGACAACGTAAGTGAGGCTGCCCTCCAGGAAGTGTCCGTCTATGAACACCCCGAAGGAGAAGCAGGCGCCCATGTGTCCATCGATCAGCTCTCCCACAAACCACGGACCTGAAGAGAGGAGAGGCGGAAACAACACAGACGAGAGGAGTTATTTATAAAGAAGGGAACAGATGCCAGATTACTAGCATCCTCTAGCGCAGAGAGAAGAAGAGATCTTATTTTTTGATTTGTGTTTATTTTACTGTTAATGTTTTTTTTTTTTAAAGCAAGGGCATTTTTTTGTATAGCCTGTACCACAAGACTAGAGAGGAACACAAGGACAGCAGCAGTTGACCCACCAAAGGCCGTACACAGGTTGAACAGCAGCAGGGAGTAGAAGAAGGTGTCCATTGTACTGACGTGGTGCAGCGACATACACGCCTGAGAGGTCAATCCTGTAGGTGACGGACAGAAGGAGAAATTGTACATTTGAAGAAAAAGGAACAAAGACTGTTACCGCACCTTCAGACAAAAGCGGTAGTGTTTCAATGACTCAGGCACCCAAGCTCATGCCGGGGGCTACCTGCATTTGTTTAGTAAGCGTGTGAGAAAGAGACCGCAAGATGCAACGCGTCAAGGTAATGTATTTTTTTTGTGATTATGGTAAGGTAAACTTTGATCAGTATCGTTCAGAAAAATAAAGAACGTTCCGGTCTGCCTGCCATAAATCATTTTGTTTAATTTCCCGAACGAGATCGGACCAATGTATAGACCTAAGCAATAACCTTAGAAAAATGACATTGTTTTCACTGATTGTCTCGTCTGCTGTTGTGGGTCATTTATGATTTTCAGAGGAACATTTTTACTGTTTCATAAACATTTAAAAGTTCTGCAGATAGTACATCAGCAATCTCAGTTAATTGCACTTGTAAACCAAATTAAATGACGACCATGTATCGATGTGAAGGGCGTTCCAGTGGCGGCTCACCTCTGCCCGAGGGAACACGTATGAACCTGAAGGCCAGCAGCAGACCCACGTTCAGCAGGATGGCGAGTATGAAGGCGGCCCGGGCCAGGATGTAGTGATCTGTCAGGAGGATGAAGGACTGAAAGAAGCCAAAGCTTGGAGTCAGGTCTCCCTCCAGGGTAAAGTGCTGCTCCCGCACCGACGATCGTCCTGACGCGTCCTGACCGCACAGAGAGAGAGAGAGAGAGAGAGAGAGAGAGAGAGAGAGAGAGAGAGAGAGAGAGAGAGAGAAAACATGTTAAAGCCTCTGGAAACCTGGTCTAAAATAGAAAAAATAATGAATATATAATATAAAACATGGGTCTCTTAATAAGCTTATACAAAAATCTGATTGAAAAGAAATGCTTAAAAATATTTTATAACTTGGTAAAAAAAATAGAAAGAAGCTTTTTTTACTGTCGTTTGACAGGACTATGTGGGCGTAGCCGTATCAAACTGTCTCCATGGCAACATTCATTGTTTTTATAGACGTGATTGGTTCAAAATACCTATTGTGTCATAAGAGCATAGCCCGTCTTATCTAAACCGAATTTCTGTACAGTTTATCAAACAAATTCACAATATCTTTCATTTTCTTGACAAATATGCCTTACTCTTTTCAGATGCTTACTATCATGCAACTAACTCCCCAAACTCCATAGTTCAAAGGATTTGGTCGATTTAAAAAAAATATATCTAAGAAAGTGTATTAAAGCCACGGTGCACTAGACTAGCAAATCCAACATCATAGATACCTACCAAATGTATCAAGCCCATTGAGATATTCACCAGTCTTTTCCCTTTAAGTGGGAGATGAATGAATCTGCACACTGACCTCCACTTTAACTGTGATGATGTGCAGTCCTGTGAGGTAGAGAGTGGGATCCCACAGCAGAACGTATAAAGGACCTCCAGCCGGGCGGCATTTCCCCAGAGGCTCCCCGTCTACGCTCACGTGCACCGCTGTGATCGGAGCCTCTGAGAAGGCCAAGACCCTGTCCAGACACAAGAAAATTTGTTCCTTTTAATGCTGAAAAAATAAGACAAAGGCAGCGCTGACATCTGCCAAGGTTGCAAGCATCTGTTATGTAAGGCGAGATGCTGCGGGCAAAAACATTGTTTTTTTCAACCACTGGTCATTATAGGGATTTTTTTGGCTGTTTTGCTTCCATAACATGTCTTCTTTCATACTAGTATAAATAAATTGTCCAAAATGTACATTTAGGTGTTTACATTTCTGAACCTTGTCTGTTTGTGTCTGTATATTTCTCCTAAAAGTTTCATAATGATATATAAGAGTTAAAAATATTACCCTATTCAACTGCATTTTCTCACCTCAAATGAAAATGTTTAAAAATTCTGGCTCCAGATTTGCATCATGATACATAATGCTTGTTATTTACATTTCAATAAGTTCACTAGCGCGTGATATATGGCCAACATGTTCAGAGATCCCTTGTCATCCAATATTAACAAGTCATTAAAAATGCAGCGGTAACTACAGTTTACTGAACAGAGGTGTAATAAATGATCTGGGTCAGATTTAAACCAGGCTCTGCTGGTGAAGCTAGTACAGTAAAGCCAGTGTGTTTATATTTCATACAAACACTCAACAACACACACCTGATGTGTGTGGATTTCCGTATCCGACCAAGAGGCTCCACTCCTGGGTGAAGGTACTGGGCGTCCTTGGGGTTGGTGATGACCACAGCAGGCCATTGTTCAAACCTCAGGTCAGAGAAACTCAGAAGATCATGGTCAATGGCCAGAACTCTGTACCTAGAGACAAGGTGATTCAACAACATTTGAATGGGAACGATATGGGCTAGAATAATTAATTATTACAATAACACAAGGATAGGTGACACAAGTATGCATGTGGATTTTTTCTAGAGTCAATGAGATTCCTAGCTTCTGTAGCTGGAACAAGTGACAGTGTTTGCTACAGCGTGGAAGGGGCTGACTGAAACTCCTCATAAAAGGATGAAAAAAGCCTTGTGCATGCATAACCCACAGTCAAAAAACTTTTAGTTTAAAAGCTGTATAATGTCTCCTGACAGCCTGCAACGGGATGTCCATGACTAGCATTACCTTCCTACGACAGGCAAGAGAAAATATTTGACTCAATCAAATTCAAGACCTTTTAATACCCTTTTTATTATTAAGTCCTGCCGATACTCTAGTAGATTACTGAACAGCTGTGTATATTTCTAATGGGGGAGGTGGGGGGGTCAAACCCAAGTAATAACAAGATGGGTACAATCCTTGTGGGTGACACAATAAAAAACAATCAATTAATTTAAGTAAGTATGCATTTTTGCTAAAATTGACATGTATCCATTGTGAGTCAATGAGATGCATAGTTACTGGAGCTGATACAAGGGACAAGTGTTTGCTACAGCCCTGATGATGCTGAGTGAAACTCCTCCAGAATGGACTAAACAGCCTTTTGCATGCATAATACCATCTTGAAACAATCCAACGTTGAGTTTAAAAGGTGTAAAACGTCTCCCCAAAAGCCTACAGCAGGCATCAATTAAATGAACGGCCTTTTAATCCCCTTTATTGAGGAAAGTGAATTGAATTCTTTTTCAGTCTATTGAATGTCATTGTGTTGTTTTCCCTACCTGCGGTTGTCCATCCAGTCTCCCAGCTCCAGCTCCAGGGTGCCTTGGGGATGTCTGCTGTGAAGGACGGGCATGAGGCCGCCCAGTGTGTGCAGGTGGCCACACAGATACACAACTGCAGATCTAAGGCACAAGAAATTTCCAAATAACATGTCTAAAATGTCTTCTTTATCTTAAAAATATGCCTATAACTAGCTTGGAAATATGTACGATATTCCTAAATTTAAAGCTATAGTGTGTAACCATGAGGAATTCTGAAGTATTACAACAATACTGTCGGCGCATCTGCATTAGGTAAGCCTTCGGTGATCGCACATTAATTCAATTCCTTTCGCTGTACGTCAAGGTTTTTTCTTAGCAGTAGAATCAACAACTGAAACATTTCGTGGGGTGCTTCTTGAGCTCCTGCTCCAGTGTCAGGGGGAGCGACACCAGTTTGTAAACACTGGCATACTGAGAAATACAAAAGAGAGTTTTATGGAGCTAATAGGCTTGATCAACTTTGTGTCCACTCATTTGGCAATGGCTTGAATGTAACCGAAATTCATTTAGATTAAAAAAGTTACGCACTATAGCTTTAAAAGACCATCACCTGTTTTTTCTTTATATATTAAAAGAGATGAAAATAAAAACAAGCTGTCGCTCAGATGCTTATGACCTTCATGGTTCAAAGACTGTGTGATAAAAGTCCAGCTTGCAGTTCAAAAGGCACAATGTATTGAGTGTTTGTGCTAGGACTTGATGGAAGAAAAAGGCATTTACCTTATTTTTATATACAGTCTATGGCATTTACACACCCAGTTTTAAAACTGGTTTAGCTTCTAACAGTCAGCCACCCAGTGTATGTGTGTGTTACCTCATCACGTCCCGGACTCCCGGAGAAGGGGAGACGACGGTGGATGTGGTGTAGTGGCCAAACCAGATGGACTGGTTACTTCTCAGACTCTCAGCTCTGAACGTGTCCAGCAGGTCCATTTGAGTCTATCAAACATTGAAAAAAAAAACAATAATAATGAATGCATTGTAATAACTACACATTTCATCATGTTCATTATTATATACAGTGAATAAGAGCTTCTTTTATTCCTTTGAGGACAAATCATAAAAATTAATTTTCCATTTTAAATGTGAGAAATACAAACATTTTGGGATGTATTCGTCGCATAACTGTTCTTTGATTTGCTTATTCTTTAAACAAAACCTTTTTTTTTTTGTATTCAGTGGCTATATTTCTTCATAGAGAACTATGGTCTTCTATAACTATGGTCTTCTATAACTACTTTTCAACATTTCTCATTAAGTGAATGTTTGTGTTGAGAAGGTGCTTGAAGCCAGCCCCATACCTGGTTGAGAATACCAAAGAAGTTGTACGGCCTCTTGGGTCCTGGAGTCAGAGTGGCATCGGCGCACACAAAGGAGTAGTTGCCGAAGGGAGTATTGTGAACGTAGTGGAAGGAGCCCACTTTCTGATTAGCAGAGTATTTACTAGGAAAGGAAAAAATAAAAGGTCATTGTGCTGTGGTCTGGGATGGAGCCAGCCACTCCAATCCTAATACAGCCATGAGATGATTTAATGCATTTTAAATCCATAAATCAATCTCGCGCAGAAGACAAGACACGCTCTAACGGAGAACGAGTACCGTGATGTTAAAGATATTATAGGGAGAAGGAAAAAAATCAATCAGCATTAAACAGAAGCAGCGATATGTCACCTTCCATAAAATAATAATAGTCTAAAGACAAGAGAGTCGGTCTGATGGGTGTTAGATTCTGCTTCTATTTTGGTCCTCAGGAAGTTCACACACACAGCTTGGATTATTGTCAATAAATAGGTCTGCAGCTACTCGTGTTTCAAAAGGCGCTGAAGTGACTGCGTGCTCCAGATCCGCTTCACACACACACACACACACACACACACACACACACACACACACACACACACACACACACACACACACACACACACACACACACACACACACACACACACACACACACACACACACACACACACACACACACACACACACACACACACACAGCGTGACATGCAGGAGGAGTACACTCTCACTGACTGGATGCAAATCAGGCATGCACTGTAGTATTGTAGTATTGACCATTTTCATACTGACCGGTAGTAATTGTTGGTGCTTTCCAATGACATAATATTGAAGGCATCTGTCAGAAAAAAATGAAATGATGGTGAGATTCAGCAAAATTTCAAAGTAAAAGATACAATTTCAGATTTATGGCAAATGACTAGAATCAGTGAGACACAATTAATCGGATTTCCTCATGTTACAGCAAGATAATATGAAGAAATCGAACAAAATCGGTTGTTACCGTCAAGGATACACAAACACACACAAATCCAGTAACTGGCTTTTGATTTGCATTTGACTGCTACAAAGTGGGCATATCTTGTTTCACATCTAATAGCTTTGCGATCCAATAACGAAAGAGAGGGAGAGGAGATGGGCAAGGCTTCCTGGGCGATGCCACATACAGTTAATGGATTCTGGAGAAATTCTTAATTGCGCACTCCCTCTACAATTATCAGTGATTTCAGAGAGAGAGAAATGGCGGAAAAAAAAGCGCTGCGGTCAGTCACCATGATTTCCACGGATGTCTATCCATTTAGTGCGCTCCATGACGCGGGACCTCTTCAGGATGTTGTGGTAGGCCTGCCACTCCACCTCGTGCTGGAGGGAGCCCACTTTACTCTCAGTCTTAGCATCCGTAAGATCCCCTGTGGAGCAGAGGGATGCATCCAAGAAATATTACTTTTTTTATTGTTGATATTTTTGCATCGTATAACCATGAGGTCCACATCCAAATCACAGCACAGACTTCAGGGGGTTACTGACTGTACCTGTTGCTAGCACTAGATCCGGCTTGATCACTTCAATTGTGTCGGTGCAGAATTTTTCAAAATCCGGGATGCGTCTCGGATCGTGAAATCGGCTAATGTGAATGTCAGACACCTTGAAAACCGGACAGAAAGAGCACAATTAGCAATGTATTCATATATGGGGTTTCTGCAGGTTTGAACAAATTAAAGGTGAAATACTTTTTAATCCCATTATTATGAATTAAATTAAAGACGTATTTCACTCATATACTGGCAAAATGTGTACGGATATGTTAGAAAGTTGCAGTCCCTGAGCTACTTTGCATAGTTAATGAATTTATTCAGTGTGATTTCCCCAAAAAGCCTGAATGAATATAAAGCAATGTTATAAAAGTAGCATTAAAGGTGAAGTAAGCGGTTTATTTATGTTAATATAAGTGTAAAATCGCTCTTTATTCATACAGTGATCACTTACATAATGTGCACGTTTCATAAAGCCGATCTCTCAGTCAGCTGCTTTGGAAGTAATCGGCAAATAAACTTATTGGAGTGTCCCGATATTTTTATACAATCACTCATATATAGTATATACACTCCATGGTCTCACACTGCCGGTGCACGCCAGAGCAACAGATGGGTGAATATTTTTCATTTCATTTAACTTTTATTTATCCTCGAGAGACCAATTGAGGGGTGACCCTCATTTCCAATGACGTCGAGTCAAAACAAATTCAAAACAACAATACAAACAAAACATTCAACAATACAAACAAAACATTCAATGCAAATACAATATGTATGCGCCTACAATGGCGGAGCAGGTAAAAATCCTTCCCAATGTCTGTTTTGATGGTTTTTATCATGTTTTATCACACTTGTGGATCTGAGATGATGCTAGATAACTTGCTGCTTGAAGACCGCAGTGCATAATGTGGTGTGACGTAGGGACGAGCGAGGGGACTGCTAACAGCAGTAACTGACAGGAAGTTAGCTAAAAGAATCATTCCTACAGCACCTTTAACGTCATTAACCAAACAACTCCCAATACCTGCCAAAATCCTATTTAATGATCTTTTAAGATATTTTAAGGTTTAGACTTTGGGGTTTTAAAGGATCTGCAGGATTATAGCCTAAAGAAAAATATTATTGAAACTGGTCTTAGATGTGGCTTTTTATACACAGATGTATAAGGGTTGTTCAAACAAAAAAGATGCAAAGTCTAACTACAACTTAATGTGTTGCTGAACCACCTTTTATACCTGACAATGACACACTTCTGCGGTCAGTGACCCCTTTCTGTCAATCATTGAGAGGGAGTTCAGAGGGTGAACTAATCTAGCTACCTTCTTTTGACGGCACTGCAAAGTCAAAGGTAGATCGTCTATTCAAGTAAGAAGATACGATTATAGAAATGGAAATGATGGATACATTTAGTCAGGATTGTTCTGTTAAATGACTGGCAAGCTGTTGAAAAAATGTCATGAATGTATGAATGAGTGCCCACCTGTATAAACCAGAATATATTGCTCAAGTCGCCGCCGGGAAATGGTGGAGAAGCCCCGGTAGATTCGTCTCCATCGCCGGCTGTGGGATGCTGGACGCTCCGTTTAGGGTGCCAAGCCGTGTCATAGCTGTCAAGCACCCAGGAGGTGATGCACGCCAGAGCCAGCCCGAGGAGAACCAGCGCTCCAAACAGCTTCAGCATCCTCCTGTAGTGGCGAGTGTCCCGGACAGATCAAAAAAAAAAAAAAAAAAAAAAAGGCTAGCTACTGTTGTAAGAAATAGCTAACGGCACGAATCACACTAACATTAAACTACAGGTACAAAGAACCATTTCGCTACATGGCTTTAAGATGTTACACTCAGACCATTTCTGTCGCTGCCATCGCGGCCACAGGTTGCGGTGCATCGAAGAGCGGTGTCTCCGGTTCAGCTGCCCGGAGGAGGCGGAGGAGGGTTAGCTGAGCAGCGGGCTACATAGCAGCTAGCTTCCAGCAGGGAGAGACACACAGACCGGCTGGATCGGGAAACGTCACCGTCGCCAGATGAGAGGAAGTGAGAGAGTGTGGTGTGTGTGTGGGTGTGTGTGTGTGTGAGTCTGAAAAAAAGAGAGATTGTGTGAGTCTCTGTCATAGGTCTGTAGCCTACTGTGTATGTCAGGTGGAAGAAGAGGTCCCACTCTGACTGCGTTTTGCTGTTACCGCAATGCAATCACGCCGCACTTGCTATCGCGAGAGGTTTCGGGAATAACGAAACAGGAAGTAATCTCAGTAATTTATTTTTATAATTAGATTTTTTTCTCTTTTTTGATTAATTGCTCTGATATTACAACATATTGTTTCCTATATATTTATATATAGATTTATTTAAGTGTTTTTTTCATTTATGTGAAGTAATCTAGTAATTCAACGATTGTTTCTCTGCACTATTTGTAATTGTTTACAAACTACAGACCACTTGATTTGTATAGACATTGTACGTTGTTGGTCTTGTTCCTTGCCCAGGGACTACATATTTTTTTTAAAAAGTTTGTATTAATATGCACTGTGTTTGTTTAATAAACCAACTAAAACAAACATTCCATTTAATGTGGGATACATTTTGTTATCATTCTGCATCTTTTTTAACCAATTTCTGACAATGAACATGATAACCATAATGTAGTTTAGCTCATGGACATTAAGTAAACCACTGACTTGTTAAATAAATAAATGTATATTTTATAAACATCAATGTATAAATGCTTCCATTGATTGGAGACTTTTGAGACTGGGTGGATATTACTTTCTACTCTTAAAGTTTTCAAAAGCACAACAACAAATAAGAATCAAACAAACATGTGAACACAAAGATAAAATATCTTATTTTTTGTAAAAATATTTTTAAGGCAACTTTCAAAATGTTTTGTTAACAAAATCAGAATCAGGTTTATTGCCAGGTACAAACACACAAGGAATTTGCTTTGGTCAGTTGGTGCAAGCACACACTAAACATTCACATAGAAAACATAAGTAAAAGCATGCCAAGGAAATAATATATGGTTCATTTACAATCCAATATCATAAACAAGATAAATATTTGGTACATTTTATATAAACTGAAAACTAGAAAATAGATTATTGTTTTATGGTTGTGTGCGCCATCAGTCTCATACACCATCTATGGCTAAATGTCGCCTCCCAGTGGCCTTAGCGAGATTTCTTTTCACTGGCCGCTTTCCAAACAAATCAAACTGTGTCTTCAAACTCTATTCTGAGATTATTCAATTATCAACTTAATTTGACATCTAACATTTTTCGTTTTCCGCTACACGACTAGTTTAAATTACAGTATTCTGACAGAAAGAAAAACATTGATTAGGTGATTGTGTACGGAGCACGCGCGTCGAATGAACGAGCTTTTTAAAGGACCCTGCTGCTCGCTCCCGAGCTGCTGTTGCGAGGGGCGATGGAAGCGGGGCCGCGCGCGCAGGCGGCACGAAGGCTGGCGATCATCAACAGAGTCCTCGCGTCACGGATCCGCAGCGAGCGATAGAGAGATGCTGAGGTGACAGGCAGAAGGAGAAAAGGGACGACCACACTCGGACATATTTTCACCTCCGCTCGTTTATTTTCTAACCATCGCTTACGCTTCCTATGGATAGTCCACTCGCTATGGGATTCATTTCCATGTCGTCCCCACCGCCTCTAAAGGTAGAGGATCTTTCGTAACCACACCCGGCTCTTCATTGGATCAAGGATCGGCAGCAAAGACCCGAGGTAAGGATTCACAAGCCGAAAGGCCGTGTATGTGTCAACCTCGGTCCGTTTCGGTTCGGTGTCGCCCCCCCCATCTGCTTTTTTAATTCCCCTCGTCTTTGTAACCATGCAAACTGCACGCATTCACTCTCTCTGTCATCCTGCATGTTGTCAGGGCTTAATAACCCCCTCCATGCCAGGCAGGCAAAGATGAGGTTGCGTGTGTGGCCTGTGTGGACGGCCAGTGTGCGTGGACGCGCCTGAGTAAATCTGCTGTGGCAACCAAACTCGCTATGCAACAGTTCTCCACCACAGCAAAGGCACTGCAGGAAGGGAAGGGAGGAGAGCTATAGCTCCCTCAATCCTGCAGACCAGCATGATAGCTTGGGAGAAATGCGTTGTGACATTGCAGTTGCTTCCAGCCTGTCACATCCCACTGAAAACAACCTCGTGATATTTATGTTTGTCTTCTTTTATACAAATGACTCTTAAAATGGAAGGATTATGGACACATTTATTTTAAAGTTATCTCCCAAACTTAGTATTGCATTCTATTTCTATGTGATTGCATCCTTGATGTTAAAGGCTTCAGTTGAGCCACATACAAACACAATATCACACTATCCTGTGCCTCATCCTTTACAGTTTCAGACTGGGCATCCATGCTGGGACTAGAGGGCCTCCCTTCCCTTCCTGTCCTGTCCTGCCCTGTCCGACAAACTAAGTTGTCAATCCTTATGCTACATTCCTCAGCAGCAGAGGCAGGCCCCACTCAGATTATACAGACAATTAATGTTGACATTAGGGCTGCACAATTAATTAAAATATAATCAAAAGCACAATAGGAAGGTGCAGTATTTGTGTGTTCAAAGATAAATGTTGATTAAATAATTGGCACGCTGCAGTGATTTTCCAACTTACACATCATATTCTGCAGACTTGAAAAACATCTTTGTTTTGGCAGATGCCCACACAATTACTCCATAGTCTTTTTATTATGTGATTCAATGAAAGTGAGAATAACGATGTTAAAGTGATCATTCTGTCTAATATCGCAAATCATATCGCAATTGCGATATCAGTCACAATAATCGAAAATAGAAATTATTTCTTAATCATGCAGCCCGGGTTTATATACCCAGCAATTGTTGAGTCTTGAAAAGCTACACAAATCTTATTCATTTTCCCTTGAGCCATGTGCTTGCATAGATAGCTTTAAAGTTCTCAGAGCTTAAGTGTTTTGTTTTTTTGGTCAATATTTACTTGACCAAAACATCTGCCATCAGAGTTAAGTGTCATGGATTGAGATGCAGGAGGAATTCCTCCGGGGTGGCATAACTCATTGACGCTTCATGAGCAGCTTTGCGTATAGCTCTTAAACTTCCAGCCAGCAGACCGAAAGGGCAGAGGAGATGACAAGCCGCAGTCAGCAAATGAAAAAAATGGCACTGCACCATCGTCGCTATGGAGATGCACAGGGAATGGGGGGGGGGGGGGGGGGGGGGGGGGAAAGCTTGATACATGATGAGCAATGGGAGCTGTCTGTCATAGATTGGTGTAATATTTGTTTTGCTCCAAGTTTTTTTCCTTCATTGATGCTGGTTCCTATACAGAGAAAAGAATAGAATGTGTGCTAGTGTGCTGTGCCTCTCTGGGAGGTGTGAGATTAGTCACAGTATGTGGTCGGCCGACTCCTGCATAGGAGTGTGCATTTATAATATGTGGACAAGGTTGCGTTCGGGTGCATGTGCGTGCTGGAGAAGTATTGTACATTGTCTGTTGGCTTTGCTGGCTGGTAGTAACCCAATATCGTCTTTCCGGCTGTTCTGGTTCTGACTAACTCTGGCTGTTTTCGAGGCATTAAAAAAAGCTGCAAGATGGCCCATGTTCCTACAGACTCTTGACCCAAAACCTGTAACTTAAGTCAGGTTAACACATACCGTCGTAGAACACCCGTTCCTTTTCATTATAACCTGGCAGTATTCTATCAGAGGCTTGTGTGTTGTTTCTGAGATGACTGGCTCTAGAAAGGATATCTTTTGCGGTGCGCGATGGCTCAGATGGGAAAGTAGGGGAAAAAAAGTATTTATTCCCATCAAAGAAAGAAAAGACTAGAATGAAGGCATGGGGTGACCTTGAAGTTGTGGCACAGCGCTCACAGCAGAGGGGTTTTAATCAGAGTTTACTGTGAGCTCCTCACACCCCCTCCCCCCCAGAGTTAGAAAGGGTTTTTGTAGAGCATGTGTCCCTCTGTGGCTTTTGACGGTGAGATCTATGCATTTGAATCATCACAGATGTTGACAAAAAACTCAAGAATTCCACCAATTGTAATGTTCTACTACTAACCCAAAAAAAGAGACGTTTATAAATACCTGACCAGTCCACCACTTTGTTCCACATGGAAAAGCTGTATCACAACAACTTATGTGATAGTTTGCTGTGACAGTTTTTCTTCTACAGTCATTCATGATCCCCAGGAGGAAATGCAAATGCGAGCATGTTATCTACTAATCATCAGCACGCCATGTTAGCATTTTAGCTGGCTGAAGTAGCCTTACATAGCCGCTCGCATGGCTGTGTAGACCCTTAGCATTGTTCCTTTTTTAAGCATACAAATCTTCATTAGATAAGGAATAACTGGTTAATAAAGTGTACTACTGCTCTCAAGTCTCATCGGAAACTATAAATAGATACTGTTGTTACTACTCTGTAAATATATTAAAATTGTGCTAAAATGTAATTATGTCGAGCAAGCCGTGTTGACTGACATTAGGGTTGGCAATGGTAGTAAATAGTAACCACATCCTTAAACGATATAGTTCAAAGGCTGTTTGAGGTAGGGTCTGTCTTAAGGAGACATTTATGATCCTGAGACGTCTCGTCTGCTCGTGTCATCTTATGCTGCTCCACCTTTGAGTCTGGAGTCTTAACCTCGGGTCACATTACCTTCCTGTAGTTTCACTGTTATCTAGTCTAACCACGCTTCTGTCCTCCTCCACCTCCTCCAACCCCAGCCTGGTGCATGATGGGATTGATTTCCCCCCTTGATGTCTGGATCATGCTCTGTAACTAAATAGTGTTTTTTGAAGGTTCGTTGCTTAAGCGCAGACGCCTGCCTGCCTGCACACCATGTGCAGAATGATGAATCAAAGTCGTATTTTTTGCTTGGGTTTGCTATGAGTGTTTGAAGTCAGACTAAAGGAAGTTACCAGCGTCTCCTCTCCAGAGGAATGCTTATCTGTGACAAGGATGTTGTATAACACACGAGGGTAAACACAGGTTTTGTCAAGGGGAAATACAGTGTTTCCCACAGAATATTTGTACCATTTGATGCTTAGTGTATGCAGTTCTTAATGTACAGGAAGCTTGTTCTACATGGAAACTATGGTACTTTACCAATATTTTGTAAAGCAGTTAGTGCATGAGACATTAACAAGAACAGTGCTGCTACCTGGGTTGCCAGGTAGCACAAAAAGTCCTCCAATACCTCTTTAATTCATTCACCTTGTAGAAAAAAACCTGCTATCTATCTATCTATCTATCTATCTATCTATCTATCTATCTATCTATCTATCTATCTATCTATCTATCTATCTATCTATCTATCTATCTATCTATCTATCTATCTATCTATCTATCTATCTATCTATCTATCTATCTATCTATCTATCTGGAACATTCTATATATGAAACATATGCTTCAGTTTTGTTTCATTTTATTTTAAGATTGTTCTTAGGAGGATGTAGTTAGGATTATCGTGATGCAAAATGTATCTGCCATGTTACACAACCAGAGCTGATGTTCTTAATGCAAAATTAGGCAGATTAAACATTCTCATTATGTCTGACAAGACTTGTGGTACTTTTCCTTGGGTGTCACACACACACAGAAGATAAATGAGCCTAAGATTAATGCTGTTTGCAATTTAAGACGCTAGACTTTTGCCTTGCTCGTTGTTGGGGAGAGTTTGTCTGGAAGGACAGCTGCTGGCAGCAGTTGCTGGCAGCTGCAGTGGTGGTCGTGTATCAGAACGCTCCAGCCATTAAGCCAGGGGTTTAACTCTGTCTCTCAACTGTCAACCTTTCACATGCATGTCAACCTTTAAAGGCGGAGTCAGCGATTCTGGAGAACGCTTGTTGTCAAAATCACTTTTTGTCAAAGTCAGTGAATATCTCCTCACGATAGTCTACTGTACTGTTTGGGAGTGTGTGCTGAACAAAAATCCAAAGTTAATGAGCAGCCTAGTCTCAGTAAACGGGCATGGTGCTAGCTACGGTGGCCCCCCTTTCTTTACAAACCGTACCAATTTACAGAGCATCACTGTAAGTTAACACCAGATTTTTTTCAGCGTACACGGTACGGACAGATAGCTGATCCTGAGGAGTTATTCACTGATTTTGACAAAAAGTGATTTTGATAACAATCGTTCTCAAAAATCGTTGACTCCACCTTTAACATAAAACACTGTAATAATGTTATCAGTTGGCGACCATGACAACCTGAATAACCAGAATTTCCTTCATATAATATCCCTCTGTTTCTGATAGTTTTGTGTCTCTTGGGCTTTCGTAGGTATATCTAACCCAAATGCCCGGCCCAGTCTGAGTCCACCTGTCTTGGGGGGAAGCAGTGAGGAGGACAGCGTCCCGGGTCCACACACAGACGGGATATGAGCGGGGGAGTGGAGCAAGCTGACATCCTAAGCGTGCTCTCCCTGGTCAAGGAACGATGGAAAGTGGTAGGTGACGTGTTACTCTACCGCCACAATAGTCAACTTGTGTGTCCAGACCCCATCGCTCACTGTCCCCGGCTCTGTCCCCGGCTCTGTCCCCCTATAAACAACACCTCTTTGTTCATCAATCAGTGCTTTTTTCCCTCTGCCTACGAGCCCGTCTGCGTTCCTCAATAGAATTTCACCTGTGGCTTGTACAGTTTGGGGTTGTGTTTCTCCCCCTGTCCAGGTACAGTAGGGCGGGCTGCCGTACAGGGAGATCCCAAAATAGCCCCGTGCAGCTATTAGTGGCAGTGCAGCGTGCTATGGGCGGTGATAGCAGCGATCCCTGAGGGCCCTTGTCTCTCACACTGCTGTGCCAGGCTGGGTGCCATGTGAGGCGGTTATTCCTCACTGTGCTAGCCTGGCACATCCTCCTGTCTTCTCAGGAGTTACATAAGAACGCTGCAGCTAATCCCACGACTTGAGCTCCTAGTGCGACACGAGGATCTGTGTGTGTTTGTGTGTGTGTGTGTGTGTGTGTGTGTGTGTGTGTGTGTGTGTGTGTACATGGAGGACAGTGTGGGACACACGTGGGAACTTAAAAGCTCTGCTCTTACTTAGAGGTAGAAGGAATCACACACACTTCTTGGTGTCATGTAATTGAGGAAAAAAGTGTACAGCTATTTTTGTCTTGCCACGTGCAGGAAATATTATTTGCAGGTGAACTCATCATCTTTATTCCTGTCAGGTAGAAATTAAGTAATTAGTCCATTCATCCATTTTAGGATCGGCACTAATATGCTTTTTTTGTCACTATTTGTTGTTGAATGTGTATAATGATGTGTTTTATTTATTTATTATTGTTTTTAAATTACTAAATAAAACCACTACTACTACATTTTCACATGCACTTTGCTCCATTTATTTAATCATTTATCTTTCAACCTAACTGTGGCTTAAGGACAGATCCAATCTTTTACTTGACACACTTTTCTCCCCTGCTTAAGTGCCTTTGAGCAAGCAAACATTATGGAGGATGTTCTGTTGCAGACCTTTTGTCATTCTCCCCCTTTACATTTTTTATTTTATTTTACATTTAACTGTACAGGCTGTATATGTTGTATTTTTCCATACAAAGCTCTTATGCAACGTTTCGCCCTCTATCCTCCAGGCAAAGAAGATCGGGGGTGGAGGGTTCGGGGAGATCTACGAGGCACTGGACCTGCTGACGCGGGTCAGCGTGGCTCTGAAGGTGGAGTCGGCCCAGCAGCCCAAACAGGTGCTCAAGATGGAGGTGGCCGTGCTCAAGAAGCTCCAGGGTGAGTGAGTGAGTGAGCGAGTGAGTGAGTGAGTGAGTGGGAAAATGGCTCCAGTGGGTTCGGTTACAACTCTGGAAACATTGATTGATCCTCTCTCTACCCTGACCTATTGAGTCGCCTCAATTTTTTTTTATAGATGATACTGTGTCAATCACAAGCATCTGTCTTTTGTTTGTTTTTGTGAAATCTTTTTGGTCAATACTTTTTTCTTGGAATCATTGACAAAATCATTGAAAGAAGCAGACAAATCCAGGAAATGCATCCATATCAAGGAAGGAGTAATAATCTCTCCCTCTGAGACCAGATAATAATCATTCTGAAAAACACAATTTGACCCAGGGTTGAGCAAGAACATCTTTGGGACGTTCAATGTCAAAAGTTTAAAATTACAGTGACAGTGAGTACTAGTACAAGACGAAGTATATGTTTGCGTGGCGGGACACTCAACGCAGAATCCCAGGACCAACATAAGTGAGATTTTAACCGTGTCTTTTCCCTCCTGTCCTCCTTCCTGCCTTTTGAACCACTATGCCTTTTTTTTTCTCCGTGGTCCTTTCTGAGAGGAAAATCAATGGTCTGGGATCATGTTTGCTTGTCTAATGGCTGTGGCCTTGGGCATCATAGGTCTTTTGCTTCCTGAGGGAACCAGTATGTAACTTGAGATGGGCTGTACTGAACAGCTCCCCCCTCTAAAACAAATGCTGACCAGCCCGGCTGTAAAAGAGTAAACATCGACCCTGCTGCCTTATTAGAAGACCAATGGCTCATACTTAGCTAATAGCGTGTTTTGGGTTTTGAATCATGTCCTTTTTAACGAGATAATTTGTATTTGTCGTGTAAAAAGAAGTATTGTTTATTTTTTGGGATTTTAAAATGTTTTATTGCGATCAAAATATCAGTACATTATACAGCTCAAACATACATTTCTTTTTTTTTAGAAAGAAGAAAAATAATAAAATAATATATTATAATAAAATATAATAATAAGAA
Source organism: Hyperoplus lanceolatus (assembly GCA_026929865.2). Classification (NCBI taxonomy): domain Eukaryota; kingdom Metazoa; phylum Chordata; class Actinopteri; order Uranoscopiformes; family Ammodytidae; genus Hyperoplus; species Hyperoplus lanceolatus. Next base: position 23,213,291 of record CM049408.1, on the reverse strand, counting down.
CAAATATGTGAACATTTCTTACTATAACAGCTATCAGACAAAGGTATTGTTTTTAATGTGGAGGTTTTGTCAATAGAGCATTTTTTTCTATTCACAGCATGCTCAGGGGCTTAGGGTGTGTCTGTAGTCAGGCTGCCGGTGCAGCAATGTCCTTTGAGACCGGAGCACGCACTCACACATGCACAAACGCGCACACACACACACAAGGCCTTCATGCACATGTGTAGACTCTGTGTAGTGCACCGTAGCCTATAAATCAGCAGGGTGGAAGCTGGGGACGGCATGGCAGCGGTTTGTTGCGGGGCAGGGAATACACAGACACACACATCATTATGATCCACACAGCATGCGACATCTCACGGTGAAACCACGCAGCTGACGTCAGGTGGTGACTGTGAAGTGACCTCGGCTTCTCCTTGGAAAGGAACCTGAAACTCTCTTGTCCTCCTTTTTATCTTTTTTTTTCCTCAGGTAAAGACCACGTGTGTCGCTTTGTGGGATGCGGCCGCAATGACCGCTTTAACTACGTGGTGATGGAGCTACAGGTTGGTCCAAATATGCAGAAGATTTAATGGCTCACATGCACTCATTTTAAGCTGTGTTTTCTGCCCCATTGTCACAGTTAAACATGCTGATAGGAATGAAAGATAGTCTTTTGTTAAGCAACAATGCCAAAATGTTCTGTTTCCACTTTGTATAATGAAGATTTCCTGCTATTTCTCTGTTTTAGACAATTGGAAATTAATATTTTTCAGGTTTACACTGTTGGTGTTACTGAACAACCAAATAATAATTTGACCTGATGATGGCAATAAAGGCAAACATGAATTTCTGATCCAAATGTCATGTAACTCCAATCGAATAGCTGTTTTCAGATAGTTCACCTAAAACCGCTAATGTCATCCTCATTGTGGTGTTAGAGGAAATGTCAATAGGATTCATTACCTCGGGACCATACCTGTTGTTGAGATATTTCAGCCTGGCCTAAAGTGGTGAACTAACATGGCACTACCATGCTGCTATCAATGATTTACAGTATTCATAACACAATACTCGCCAGTAGCGTTGTGGACACATACTGTTGTGTCACCTGCTGTGTATCTACAGAGGCATCTAATTAGTTTTTGATCAATGTACTGTATCGAGCACATTAAAGGTTGTCATACCTAAATCAGGATCATCACTTTTTACAAATAAATACATTCTCTGAGTTTGATGATAGATGAATGCTTGTGAAATGTGTACTCTGGTTAAGATTTATACAAGCACACCTAGAGGAATGGTACATCTCCATGCACCCCACCAACTCCTGACCGCAACATGTGTTCAACGTCAAGTCGTCACAGCTGAATTTCTATACTGTATTCTCCCACATCATCTGCTTATTCCCATCCACTCGACATATTTAGCTGTCATCCCTGTAAAACACTTGATGCAGTACAACCTTAAATAGTGATATTAAAAAAAAAATTAAGGCAAATGTTTGTATTTCTGGTATTTTTCAACATGTTTATTAACACAGACATGAGGCCATGCTGTGTTGTCTTGAAGTAGGCATTTTAGTTACTTTCCCTATTTGCCGACTGAACTGGTACTTGTGTGTTCTCTCAGGGCCGTAACCTTGCCGACCTGAGGCGGAGCATGACGCGGGGAACCTTCAGCATCAGCACCACGCTGCGTCTGGGCCGTCAGATCCTGGAAGCCATCGAGAGCATCCACTCTGTGGGCTTCCTGCATCGTGACATCAAGCCGGTGAGTCACAGAGGGATGGGTGCAGCAGAGGGATGTTTTCTGCTTGGCTGTTCATTGCTTCGCACTTCTGTTCCTCTTATATATTACTGACTAAAGGGAATTTTATTTTTTATATATCGGTTGTGTTTCTGACTCTTGCATCATTTATTATCGGCTATTAGTATTGTTGCTGATTCAGTATTTTTATTTATTTTTTTACTGTTGCACATCTTGGCTAAATGCCCAAAATGTAGCATGATGTCACTTTATATTCTGTGTCTTCTGAGCTGCTGCTGTATTAAATCATATCCCACCATAGGAGCACATACATCCCCCAAGGGCGTCGTTCATTTTAATAGACATAAAATGTCATATCATTCACACAAAAGGGATTTTATTATTTTATTATTGTTTTAACCATTTCCTCTTGTGTTTCTACTTTAGTCTAATTTCGCGATGGGCCGTTTCCCGAGTACCTGTCGAACCTGCTACATGCTGGACTTTGGTTTAGCTCGCCAGTTCACCAACTCTTGCCAGGAGGTCCGACCCGTAAGTGCCCCTCCTCTGTTACTGAGTATATACTGAGCTTAAAGCTGCCCTTTTAAGTATTTTTATACTAACAATGGATCAAATGAATATGTGTATAGTAAATAGTGTCAATCGTAGGTAAGGCAAGGCAAGGCAAGGCACGTTTATTTATATAGTACAATTCAGACACAAGGCATTACAAAGTGCTTTACTGGGGCGTATTAATACATGAACAAATAAGACATAAGAAAAAATTGCATTTGAGAGATGATGAATTCAAAAATAAGTCTAACCTAACTCAAAGTCTTTCAGCTGATTGTTTTTGGTTTTACAGCTCACAACGTTGCTGTTTTGATTTGAGTCTCACTGCTTACATAACCCTGTTTTTCACTCCTTGTTTGTTCTTGATGTGTACAAAGGCAAATGATTGCTTAACACGTACGTCATCGTAACAACTGTGTAATGTGATAATACGTCAAAATTGTTGCCAAAGAAGGAATTAATACATCTTTAATGTGATCCAATTTTAGAAATGGCAATAATGGGAAAGGGTTAGAGCTTCGATTAAAAGATTAGTAGGATGAAAATAGTGACAATATAATTGGATAAATTCATTGCCTTGTGTTATTTTTGGCAAAAAAATCTGATTTTGAATGTATATTAGCATTATAATGTCTGCTTCTGTGTGTGTTTGTCAGCCCCGTCCAGTGGCAGGGTTCAGGGGAACTGTCCGCTATGCATCCGTCAATGCACACAAGAACAAGGTCAGTATCCATTGACCCTGTGCGACAGCTCTTGTGTAATCTGATGCTCTTTTTTTGTTGTCATAATTTGTCGTTTATCAGATATTATTTATTTAAATGTGCACTATGCAGTTTCGGGGTAGGGGGATTTGGTTTAACATGCAGACCCTGCGGTTAGTTTACAGAAAACTTATTCTCTACATGTAATTCTTAGTATTGAATTAAGAATAATAATTGAAAATTATTTTGAGGCACCTGGAACTAAACATATGACTAACATATGTATGTGCACCAAACTGTGAGCCCTGCTGCTGTAAACAACTACAACAACAGTGAAACAGTAACTTTTCAGGTAGCTTTTAACTTCAAACAGTGTTCCAGGGATCCAATTTCCCCGTTTGTAAAGTTTGATTATTCAGTTATGAGAACATCCCTTTAAAAAAAATGCACTTCTCTGACACACCCAAAGTGACATAGTGCTTTAATGTTAACTCAACCCCGGTGTATTTCTTCAGGAAATGGGTCGTCATGATGACCTGTGGTCTCTCTTCTACATGCTGGTGGAGTTTCTGGTGGGTCAGCTGCCTTGGAGGAAGATCAAGGACAAAGTAAGGAGGAACCAATGACTGTTGTCCTTCCTGGGGGAAACTCAACGGGCCCTGTCATGGTGGTTGTAAAATGATGAGTTGTGACAGGTATGTATGTGTGTGTGTGTCTTTGTTCATTTCAGGAACACGTGGGGAAGCTGAAGGACACGTACGACCATCGTCTGATGCTCAAACACCTGCCGGCAGAGTTCGGTGTGTTCTTGGAGCACGTCGCCACCCTCGACTACTTCACCAAGCCAGACTATGAGGTGAGAAATGGGATATAATAAGGCATTGGAAGCACTGGTTTCAGCAACATTAAATGACTTACTTTTCTTGTTCAAAAACACCAGACCTAAAAATGTGTTATGTGGAATCTCACCGAATAAAAACTCACAAAAAGATTTAATAATTCATTTTTCTGTTGCTGCGACAGCTGCTGATGTCGGTGTTTGACAACAGTATGAAAACCTACAACGTCGTAGAGAATGACCCTTACGACTGGGAGCGCACCGGAACAGATGGCACCTTGACGATCAGCGCCACTGCTACGACGCCGCAACATCACACCCGCCTCACTCCGGCCCACATGGGGTAGGTTTGATTGAAACACACCATGGTTGTTTTTATAGCTTATATATGTAATGACTAGACTGCAGCTGTGGTTAAAAAATCTGCACCTGTCTTTTTATGGCTTCCAACATGAAATAAATGTTTGTGCCTTTTTGTTGACCCAGTATGGCGAATGCCTCCCTGATCCCTGGAGACCTGATGAGGGAAAACACGGAGGAGGTTCTGCAGGATGAGCAGCTGAGTGACGGGGAGAATAACCCGGGCCCGGAGCGTCTGCCTGGTTCTCCCCTCCACCAACACCGCAACCAGGAGGCCGACGTCTGGGAGGAGCTGGACCGCAACCGCAACCGCATCAGCATCAGGACAGCAGTCTGGAAGGTAGACTCTAATGCAGTTTATCCCCCGCCCCCCTAAAGGTGCAGTCAGCGATTCTGGAGAAACATTGTTGTCAAAATCAGTGACTGTCTCCTTACGACCGCACTACCTGTCCGCACCGCGTGTGTGCTGAAACTGGTATGTAAACAAATGGAGCCCACCCAAGCCAGCACAATTCCTATTAACAGAGCCTATGCTGTGCATTAACACTGGATCATGAGGAGATTGATTTTGACAAAGTTATTTTGATAACATGCGTCCTACAGAATCACTGACTGCACCTTTAAGCCCTTTCAGATTATTGATGCCATGGTCAGGTGGTTCAAAGCACAATGTTTTTTACTGGTTTCCATAGGCAGCGGACGAGGAACAAAGCAACAATCAGGGTAACCAAGGACACCAGAGCCCCTATGCCGGGCCCAGCCTGGGCTCTCCAGTCAAACTGAGCTCTGACATGGTGGCTTCAGACCGTGATGGCCTCCTGCTCAGGAAGCTCCGCAACATTCACAGTTTTGAGCTGGACAGGATGCTCGGCCTGGAGTCCAAGCCCAGTCCAGATCGCTTCCTGGAGGCTTGGTATGTCTTATCTACATCAGTTTGTTTCAAATATTTCCTTGGGATAGACATAGAGTAGAGATTTAATTGTTGTTGCATCTTGCGTCTTGTGTCTTCTCAGCTCAGGGAAGCAGCAGCTTGGCCCCCAGCACCAGGAGACGGAGGTTGACGGCGCTGCAATCATCCCAGTGACTCAGGGCCAAGCTGTAGCATCCGGGGAGCGTCCAGACAGGGTCTGGCACTATGATGAGGAATTCCGGTCTGGTGCTGGTTCTCCTAAGCCAGCATCCTGTGGTTCTGTGGAACAGGGGGAGGGGGCAGTCAGCAGCGGGGGCTTTGTGGCCCTCAATCTGAGTTCTGGGAGGCAGGACATTGACTCTAGGGATTGGGTGATAGTGGAGCGGCCTGGGGCCTCTCCAGGGGCCAAGGCTACCACCAGCCCCTCAGAGGAGGATGAAGAGCCAGAGGTGCTCCAGCCAGGGGAGCAGTCTCCTGGATGGGGAAGGGGAAACCCAAGCCCTTGCTCTGGCAAAGCCAAACAAGAAAGCACGGCCTCCTCCAAGGGAAGTGCAAAAGCAGACAAGTTGGAGCTCAGTATGGGCCCTGCAGGGGCTCTGCCCCCCATCACACCAACCAGCCCTGGAGCTCTGGCTGAAGGAGTCCTCACCCAGGTAAGCCCCTTTCAATTGAAGGCCATCGTACAACATAGCAAACATGATACTGACTGTTAGTCAGCATTTTACAGAGTTCTAGCTATAGAACCTCAATGCTAATGTCATACAACAGTCAGATTTCCACCAGCTGCATCTTGCTTTATTGTGAAGCTAAATGTTACTGCTTTGTGTTTTCTGGCTTCATTGCTTGTGTTTATTTGTTAGAAATAGTTATATATGTGTGACAACTGCAGAGCTTTTTGTCAGATCACAGCATGGGGAAAAAGACAGTTCATGGCTTTGAAATGCACTTTGATTTGCGTGAGATATAACGCATACTTTTATCTTATTTGCAGACATTTTTAATGTGTTTGGTTGGTTTTTATTTAGTTTACATTTTTAATTGTTAATTTCTAATATATGCTTTGCTTAGTTTAATTTAAATTACTTTTTTGCTCCTTTGCTATTCATAACCTTCAACCTGCTCACTGAGTTAAATTCCAAAATTACTGCTCTATCTGCGAGTTCAACATGAACCACTTTTTACTCAAATAGTAGTAGCAGGACAAGAGGAATAACTATCTCTTCACTCTCTCTCTACAACCAGAACAACTGCCTCCAAGTTGAAAATGTACGCTGCCTTCCCAAAATCTACCTATTTTGCCTCTTTCTTCCTTCCCTAGCCTAAGACCACTGCTCCTCCTTATCTTTAAAAAAACCCTCTCGTCGCTTTAACTCAACCTCCACCGCTGCAGCCTGCTTGTCCCACCTCACACAGTGCAGTCCGTCTACCATTACGTCCTCCTCCTCTCCATCTCCTCCTGCCTCACTCCCTCACCGATCTCACCACTTCCCCCATTCCCCACCTCCCCCACTTCTCCTCCTCTTCCTCTTCTCTATAGCTCCCCACCTCTCCTCCGTCCCTGCCCGAGGAGGTTGCCATGCGGACGTCCAGCCCCGTCCCCCTGCGCTCTCCCAGCCCTCACACCCTACTGGCTACCTATTCGGACCCGCTGCTGCACCAGCTGCGGCAGCCAGCCAGCATGAGGCGCAGCCAGTCCGCGGACCAGCCCTCCTCCCTACCACTTCCACCAAACCCTGCCCCCGCCAACCCCCGCTCGCCGGCTCGCAGGAAACTGCCGGCCATCCCGGCGGGCGCTGCCAACGCCAAGTTCCCCTCTGTCATTCGCATCACCCGCGCCCAGCTTCAGCAGGTGACGATGAGCCCATCACAAACGGTCTCGTAAAAAAAAAAAAAAAAGCACTCCATTCAGCTTCCTCATCACTTTTTTGTTCTTTCTTTCTTTAGTTTTTTTGTTTAAGTTGCTTATTTTTGGCTCCTTTTGTTCAGTTGGCTTGCTTTCTTTTGTGTTGGTGTTGTCAATCAGGCAGCTCTCTTCAGAAACCATGATGGGGGCATTGTGCAGGCCAGGCAGAGAGCATGGGTCTGATCAGATCAGATGTGTCCTTGTCTCCTGGACATGTGTTCTTGTGATCTGAATAGGGGGTTGTGTATGTGTTTGTCTGATTGTGGCATGTGTGTTTGGAATGTCGACTCATGACCACAGCTTGCATGGTCTCTTTTGTTTCAGATCGTCTTTGTCCTCTCTATCTTTCTCTTTCTCTCTCTCTCCCTGTATTTGTTCCTCACCCTCTCTTCGCTGAAGCCCCCTGCGAAGTTGCGTGAACCTTTCCTGTCCTACTTGCTGGTTTAGTACTCACAGCTTGACTTACACTGCCATAGCACTTTCTGTGTTTCGGTCTGATCATAAATGGTAGCTATGGTATTTTTGCATGCCCGTTGCCAAAACTAATCAACATTTATTTACCCCATATTCTAAAAATTCTCCCCCTTTTTTTCACACAATCTGCATCAGGCTCTTGCTACAGAACTACAGCACAACTCGACATGTTGTAGTCTATCAGCAACAGGCCTTTGAACTATTAGAATATTATTCCCATTTCTAGTGTTTTATTGTTTGAAATAACACGTGTGTGCTTATTTCCCTTCCCATGTCTCCACCTCCCCCCCTTACCCCTACAGTTGACAGTTCAGCGTCCCTCTGGGCTGTCCTCCCAGTCGGGATCGGACAGTGCGCCGCAGTGCCTCCTGCTGGAGAGACGCGGAGATGCTGAAGGCGAAACTCAGCAGCAGGGCCAGGAGTGCACGGCGGAGCTCAGCTCCCCCCAGGACCAGGCGCCCACCCAGCCAGAGACTCCCACAGACCCCCTGGCCGACGGGCCGCTCAACGGGAACCACCACCACACCAAAGCCAAAAGCCCATTACCGAGCCGGGTGTCATCCCCGCACCACTCCCCGCGCTCCCCTCACTCCCCTCGCAGCCCAACTGTGTTCGCCAATGGCCACCTCTCCCCTCCCGTCAACAGCCAAAGGGATTTTAGCGACGGAGCGTTCCCCAAGCTGAAAGACCCCGAAAGTGATCTCGACGGCCCTCTACCCTGTGCCACAGAGCTTCAGGAGAGCATAGAAGTGAACCAGGCAAATCATCAGACCACCTCCTCTCCCGCCGCCCTTGCCCCTCGACGGAGGCAAAGTCGCATCCCGGTCCCGGAGCCCTCCAGCCTCCTGGAGCTCCCTCCTCCGGGCTCTGCCAAGGAGAAACTGCTGCAGAAGAGAGCCAGCCACCACCAGCACGGCCCGGTGCCCTCCCCCACCGCCTCACCGTCCCTGTCCGACCGGCGTGGGCACATGGTGGCCTCCCTGGCCGGCCGGGACCTGCTATCCTCCGCCTCCGACCGCTCCCAAGACGAGGACTCTCTCATGGGCTCGCGCTCGGACCGGCAAGGGGACGACGGCGCTTCCCTCTCCTCTTCCTCCAGCCCTCTGTCCCGCAAGAGCAGGATCCCTCGGCCCGTCCACTCGGCTTCCTCTTCCTCTGCCGAGCAGCTGGTCGCCCAGTACACACCCCGTCCGCCCCCCGGGAAGCCTCCGGGCCGCACCACAGCGGAGGGCAGGTAATTTGTTGACGTGCACCTTTATTGCTTAACGAAATAATTCTTGATTTCAAAAGCATTTTAGCGTGATAGAAGTATGAAAAAAGTAACAAAATACATAAACGGCTTTGCCAATTGATTCGTATGATTATAGGAATGTTTGGGACATTTTGGGAAACTTGCACATTCGCTCTTTTGACAATAGCAAGATGAGAAGATTGGTACCATGCTCATGTCTCAAAGCCAGAAAATGTGTTTTGCTTAGCTCAGCATGAAGACAGAAAGCAGGAGAAACAGATACTCTACACCAGCTCTGTACAAAGCTAAAATATGTCCTTCCACCAGCACCTCTTCCATTGAGTAATTAAAGGTGTAGTCAGCAACTCAACGCTTGTTGTCAAAAACAGGGATGTTGTGGTGTGTTCCTTTTTGTTTAAATAACCTTTGTTTACAAACCTGTTAACAGAGCCAATGCTGAAGAGATATTCACTGATTTTGACAAAAAAGAATGTCGATAACAAGCATTCTCTAGATTTTCTGAGACCATCTTTAACACGTTTCCTTCACCCTTTATCCTATCTACCGTATCTATCTTATCTACCCCTCAATTGGTCTCTCGAGGATAAATAAAAGTTAAATGAAAATAAAAATCTCTTATTCCTAACCTACCCCTGCTTTTCTATCCACTCCAGGCTGAGGCGTTACCGCATCCGAGCCGGCAGCACCAGCGACTCTGACCTGCTGTCGTGCCTGGCTCAGCTGATGCACGGCTCCCGAGGCTCCCCGCTCCACCACCACCGCTCCTCGGCTCAGCACCACCACCACGGGGGCTCCAGGGTGGGGGGCATGTGCAGCCTGACCAGCTCCCCACACCACCACCACCACCGCAGCTCCAGCGCCTCCCCCCGGAGCGCCTCCTCCCTGCAGCGCTCGGTCAGCTCCTCGCCCTCCCGCCACGAGCACCGTGGAGGCAGTGGGGGTGGAGGGGGAGGGGGAGGAGGAGGAGGAGGTGGGGGTTGCCTGGGCCGAAGCCGCTCGCCACCCAGCTTCTCTGGCTCCCCGCCCGCACGACGCTTCTACCCCCACCACCAGGAGACCTGCTGCAGCCGCCAGGCTCGCACCACACCCTTCCACCTGTCCAAGGCAAAAGGCTGTAGCCGAGACAAGTGCTCTTCCGGCAAGCTGAGCAGATAGTTTGTCCACCAGGTTGTAGAGGATGGGGAGACTACAAATTATGAAAGGGTAGACGGCAGACAGGATAAAAGCCTGATTCTTCCTCTATAATTAGAAAATCTTCTTTCCCTTTTTCGCTGTCTAGTCTGAACCTTGCACTTGTATCGTCTCTCCCTCTCCCCCCCCCCGCATTTCTCTTCACTTCTATTTGCACACCACAGGGTCTGTCATTCATTTATGTGCCCAGCTTCAAAGAGGCACTCCGGCGATTAAGTATTGCACTTCCATAAAGTTGTTAGCGGCATGAGAGACATGTTTGAAAATGAATCTGTGCGGCAGAAGCCAAGGTTTTGTGGCTCTTAGTGCTGGAAATGTTGGTTTAATTCATTTCCCATAACCACCTTCTTTCGAATCCTGCTTCCTATTTTTATTTTTTTTTAAATGAATGTTAAAAAGTCTCAAGCCCAATCTGAGACCATCAGTTATTTTCCAAACTTTGAAAAGCTCCCTCCACAGTCACAGACTTAATATTTCTCCTCATGACTTGTAACCTGAGATTCATGTGTAAAATCGGTGGAGTGCCCCTTCATAATAACTTGTCAGACAAGTGATTTTGACACGTCACGGCCCTCACTTTATTTGTATTATCATGTAGTAGATATAGTTGCACAGTTAAACAGTGACTTCCCAATGCAGTACTAGGATACATTAACCAATACTTAGTTAGGCCGGTGGGCACATAAATAAATCAGCTTCCTGTTTATTCATCCCGATCCACCCTGCACCACAATGTAACTTATTTATCCCCAGTATTAATGCACTTGGATTATACTGATGGAATATCAGTATAGCTTATCACTACTTAATTAATCTCCTAACTTATCTCCTTTTGTTTTTGGAGATTGCAGGCAGGGTAATGATATATTTACTTTATGCTACATGGGAACGCATAAAGCCAGAATTTGTGTACTGTTGTATTTATTGAGATATTTATTTTGATGCTTAGCGACTCTAGCCCTCTTCTGTGTGATGGTTGATGTGTGGTTTCGTGTCACTCACATTAGTTTTCAATGTCTAATCGAAAGGGGGACTGCGCCGAAAGCGACCCCCTTTCATACAATCAATCATGTGACGTGCGTGAGGACACACACACACACCTTTTTGTGCCTACCGTGTTGCTAAGAGGGAATCAAAGTGTCACACTGATTGAAGGGACTACAAGTTAGAATTTGTGAGACTACTTTTTTTGTAAGATCCGAAGGCATCAAGGGGATCGTGCGTTTCCAGTAGAGGTAGCTGTATTAGCAGTAGCATTAGGAGTAGGCTTAAACAACACAAGGTCCATTACTGATGAGTAATGTTCAGACACAGATGTTTGTCTCAGCGTGTGCCTTGGCACTTTGGGCAGCTAGAGGATTCTCTTTTGGTTTGTTTGTGTATTGAAAAACACAATAAAAATGGAGCCAAAAAACAGACTTGTGCCAGAGGATATAAGAACCCTTTTCACCAGTATTCTTATATGTAGAAAAGGTACCAACACAACTGTTTGTAAATCAAACAGAATTTGAGCAGCATTTTACTTGAGGTCCGAGTAATTATTGTTTGTAGCGACAAAAATGTAATATTTCAAGTGAAACTCGACCTGTGTATATGAATATATACATATTTATAAATATGTATACCAGGTCAGTTTAGCAGACAACACTTTGAAACAATGTGAATTTCCGACCTCAAACCACCTTTTTATCAAATGTTATTGAAAACCGAGGCCATATGTACATATATAATACTCACACCAAAATGATGTTCCTTGCTTCCATGTGCAAGAATCTAATATTATACTTTTTCTTTGTTGTTCCTCCTGCGCCTGCGGAGAATGTCCTTTTTATATAACAACACACAGTGTGTTTGTGTGCAAGGCAAAGGACTCAAGAGTATTTGTTTGTCTTTTCATTTTAGTTAGGATTCCTCACTGAATCTCTCCTGCAAAACCTCCTCCCAATCCTCTGCTTGTAAGATACTGTTAAAATAAATAAATAAAATGAAAATGAACTCAAGCTTAACCTACCAGCGCTACACTTTGCATGCTATACACAGAGAAAATAAATCAGACATAGGTACTAGGAAACAAAATAGCTGCAGAACACTTTACACACCAGAAGATCTTGTGAAGATCTAAATACCCCCAGTGGTGACTTCACTCACTGCTGGCTTGAGCCATTTTCATTTCTGTGAATCTGCATATTTTCCTTCTGACCCACATCTCAATATTTTTTCCCTCTTTCCTCTTCCCATCTGATGTGTGACTAGTTTTCAGCACTTCCTGCACTGATTTAGGATTATATAATTGTGCTGCTGGAATGTGACGGACTGTGTTTTTTAAATCAGCGCTGACTATAGCTGACATGATGCACAAAATAACTACCAGAAAATTGGAAAAAACACTTTGCAGTGTTTTAAGCACTTAGGAATCGTTATTGTAGGAAAAAGGGAAAATACACAACGAGTTGAAGATTAGCAGCGGCCGAAGCCTCTTTAAATCACGGCTGCACTCGAAAAAAAATCACGTTGCCAAATCCTTTGATAAATGTGGTTCGTCTTGAGATGTGATGACTATGGAATGAGATAGATATTGCTTTGTTGATGTAAAATTGTGCTGATTGGGTTGCAGCTCTTGCTTGCCGCACAGAGCAGCTATGATGACTCATCCTGAAAGGCAGACAGCGTTCAGTCAGTCAGCCGCCTTAATGTCTTCTTCTCTGCCCCCTCTGTGTGTAGCGAGGGATGACTGAGCCTTGTCTGTGTTGGAGATCATTCCACTGTTAGGGTCCTAGCCAAGCCAAGCCAAGCCTTCCCCCTGGTCACTCATCTCCTGTCCGTGAATGCCATACCTGTCAGTGTGGTCGAAATATATATGGCCACTCACAATCAGTGCTGTGCGACAGACTCTATGTGCTTACAAAGTGAGGGTGCTCCCTGTGTTATTTTTTCTGTGAGGATGCATAGTGGACCCTTTATTGATCGGACAGGTGAAGTATTGAAGGTGTGCTTGTGAGTGTCATAACTGTGGGCTCTGGAACAGACAGCGTGCGCCCCCTTCCTAGCCAGCAATCGAACCCTGAATTCCCCCTATTTCAACTCTCTCTATTTCAAGCTTTCAAAGTTCAGAACGCTATTGTGCCGACTTTTATTATACACACCTGTAAAATATTCAAAGTAATTATTTAAATCAAAATAATTATTGTAAACAAACCATAACTTATAATGTGCTAAACAGGCTTCAGTGAATGGGAGGAACAGACTCTTTAAACAGTGCTGCTGGTTTCAAAAGATAATCAGATCTTTTCTCATGTTTCTTTTTTAAATTATTTATTAAATTATTATTATTGCACATAAGTGGTGTGTAGTTGTAGATGAGGTTGTCTTTGTCACTTTTTAAAGTGGCCTGCTCATAGAAAAAAGGTGTCATATTTATAGTAGATACAGATATGCATAGACCAACGGAACAAACCCAGCGGTTTTGTGTTTTATTTTGAAAGGTCAGAGGGAAACTAATTAAATCTTTTTTTTTTGTGTGTACACTGGTACACTCATCATGTCATAACATCAGATTACTTGTTAATAATTTATAAATACTTGACAGGAAATTATTTATTGTGACATGCTAATTTGTCCATTCATCGTTTTGACTTCGATTGTTGGGATTTCTTAATGGTTGATATTTTTGTGTTGTAATGTATGTCATGGTTTTTCAGAAATGTAAATGTACAGTCTCAAAGGAAAGAATGTAACACATGGGAGGTTTGCATTGTATATAACTGTAATTATTTATGTTGATTCTATCATTTGTATCATATATCAATGCCTTGTACAGTGTTTATTTTCTTTTTTTGTTTTAAAATTATTTTGTATTTTATTTTTATAAACTGGTTATAAATAAAATACTCATTCCGCATGCAGACATAATCTGGTGAAAGGCTTCTGTTTTTTTTATACTGAAATGTTGGACACACAGGTTAAAATAGGCAATTGTGTGGTTAAGAAATGTTTTCACTCGACTGTCAGCCTGTTATTTTTTAACATCTGTGTTAAGAAACGCAGCTCTGTAACAATCAGACATCACAGACTGAACATAAGGAAGGGAATTAAATTAAAGTACAATATATAAATAGGATGTAGTAAGATACCAAGAACCATGGCAAATAAATCACTGCATAAATTAAAACAAAATTCTACAGATACTATTTTGTTACTATAATTTTTAGTATGTGTTAGACCTTTGTTGTTTCTGCTTTTGGATACCTATGAAATAATTCAAAAATTAACAAACATTTGAACTAGATAAAATAAATGTTAGAGCTCATTTTACCGTTAGATGGTTATTGTTCAGAAAGGGATTAGTATGCAGTAGAACAGTATGCAATTTTCAGTTGCAAGCAGAAAATATGTATAATCAGTATAGTGCATGCAGTGCTATACACTAAATTCCCTTCCTTTATTAAAGGATAATACAAACTAAGTACATAAGATGTATTAAGAGAATATAGGCTACTTACATATTTTAATACAAAATGTAAACATCACATAAGGCATTAATAACTTCTTTATGCTACTGTCACCCATGCACACTGTGATTGGCAGGATACGACCTACGTCATTACGCACGTCTGCTGCGTACACGCTGACCCCGCCCCCTCCCCTCCGCGCTTTAGCCGCGCTACGCTCGGACAAGAATGGCGGCTCTTTTGGAATCTCTCCTGCTGAAGAAAGTGGACATTAAAACGGTGTTGGTCTGGCTAAAGAGTGACAAGGTTGGTACAGAATGATTGAGAGACACCTGAGCGAGACGTCTTACACGCGCCAGCCCTCGCGTGGCCTATTTTGGGAGATGACATAGCTCACAACTGATTGTAAACAAAACTTTTAGCTGGAGCTAGCGAGCTAGGTTAGCAGACGAGACGCTGCGATGTCAACTTCCCTGCCAGTGAAGAGGGAAATTAGCGTTAAAAACGGACCATAACTTACCATAGCGATTGCTGTTATTAATATAATTATCTGAAATGTGCTGTGCATTTGAGCAGGTGTGAGACAGCGCGTTGTTAGCTATGTTAACTGGCTATTTACTACAAAAATGTCCTGAAGCTGTGTGCAGCAACACATGTATTTACCTCTCCATCTTGGGTTCATCGTGGATTAAATAGCGTTGATCATCTCACCTTTTATAAACGTTGTTTTTGTATATTGTCCAATTCTTACTATCTGTCTATCTTTGTTTTTCAACAGGAGAGTGATAGCCTTGCATTTAGGGAACCTGGGGTGACAGTTCACAAACACGAATTTGTCCCATTTCTTCTAAACTTCCTAAGAGACCAAAGCAGGCAAGCTCTAACCCATGGCCCTGCTACACCAGCCAAGACCCCAAGCCGTCCCAGACCTCCAGCACAGACACAGGGGAGCTTCACCGACAAGACCAGGGGTTTCCGGTCTGCTGGTGGTGGTGGCAGTGGTGGAACTGGTTCTTCTCGGAGTGCCAGCCGGGTCCAGCTGTTTTCTCCCGCCTCCTCTGTGTCCCCTGGAACTGAGTGGGATGCTGCTGCTGTTGGTAAGTCTGGTCTCCACAGCTTGAGTGGGGTCAACGCCTTCAACAGCCCTTCCTTCAATACAGCATGGAGCCCGGCATCCAGGCCTTCGGGGAACGATCGGCGGTCCAGCCAGAGGATCAGTCTGGGGGACTACGTGGTTTCTCCTCCTGAACAGAACAGCCCAAACTTCCAGTCACAGAAGGGCCGCAGGAGGAGCGGTGGCAGCGCGGCCTCGGTGGGACGAGGGGGCCGTGGAGGATATCAGGGGGATGAGAGTGGAGGGAGGAGGCAAGGTAGAGGAGGAGGGTACAGTAGGAAGAACGAGCAGGTTTCACCTCCGACTGTGGAGCAGCTCAACTTCAGCAACTTGGAAGACTTCCCACCCGTTGGGTCGTCGCCCATAACCCCTGTGTGAGTCCACGCAACTCTTTAAGTTAAACAAATGTCAACACTAACTTGTTCATTCATGTTCAGCTTAGTCTTATTCTATTTTATCTTATTAAAACAAACATGACTATTGTTTTCATGTTTGTTGACTTGATTATCTGTCTATTTTAATGTGAGGCTTGTAATGCATGTCATTTTATGACTGTAAAGAACTTTGAGCTGCATTTCTTGTATGCAAATATTTTTTTATTATTATTATAATTATTAATATTAATTACAATTTCTGTTATCCTGCAGGGTATCCAAACCATCCAGAAGGATAAACCCAACACCAGTCAGCGCAGAGTGTCCACACTCCAAACCAAAGACCTGCTTTACCTCCACCCCATTCAGTGAACCTTCTACTACTCCCCCGTCAGTTGGTGAGACGCTGGAGGGGTCAGTGATGGTGGGCAGTCCACTGAGCCTGCAGGAAGAGAGGGAGCTACTGAAGAGGGAAAAGTAAGTGCACACTTAAAGGCAGAGTCAGCACTTCTGGAGAACGCTTGTCAAAATACATTTTTGTTAAAATCAGTTAATATCTCTTCACGAGTTGCTACTCTGTACTGTGTGCGATGAAATAAGTCAGGTGTGAATACACAGCCTAGGCTTTCTGATATGTAAACAAAGGGGGCCCAACATAGCTATAGCAACATACCTGTTTACAAAGCCTTGGCTGAGTAACAACACAGGACTTTTTTCAGCGCACACATATTCACTGATATTAATGACAAGCGTTCTGCAGAATCGCTGACTCCACCTTAAACCTTTCACTGGAAGATTAAGTGACACAAATGCATTGGTTTTACATTTTGTTCCGACCAGTGCTTTATATCTTCTGCCATTGCACATGTAGTATAGATAGAGGGGTGCTTTTACTGTGTTCCAAATGATTTTGTATACATTTAGATTAGACTTGATAATACTATGTTTTTTAAATATGTCACACTTTCTAATTCATTTTATTTTCTCATTATTATGAAGTGTCTGCTGTTTCACATTCTGAAATGTTTTTCTTTTTTCAGGACGAAGCGTGCCCAGCAGGTCTGCTCTCCTCTGCCGTCCTCTCTGGACCCGTGCACTCCGACCAAGTTGTGCCTCAGGGCGGGATCTAAAGTTACACCAGATCTGCAGACAGCCTGTCCCGACCCATCCAAAGTCACCTTCTCTTTGGAACTAGATCTCCTGGCAGAGCTGTACTGTACCTGCATCTCTGGTAAATGACCACAAGGTGGCGATATTGTGCCAAGTAAACAAAGTGGAGAGAAGAAATGTCTTTATTATGAATTTTATGTCATTTCTTAAGATAATTCTTAAGATCTTTTACAGAAATGAAACAAAATATTTAAAAAATCTCTATGTAAATACCTGGCAACAGAATCATTTTAATAAGTGACTTTTAACATCTCTGAATATGAAACATTATGTGTATGTTTGTGTTTTCATGTCTTCCAGAAAACCTAGTGCCAAACATTTTCCTGGAGCTTTTCTTTGTGATGCAGTTGCTTACGTCTCGTTCTCCTCACAGTCATGAAGACGAGGAACAGGATAGTTTGTGTGCTGTGAATACAGGTGTGTTATTATTTTTTTAAGTGCCACCTTAGTCCTAAAATATAAAAATATTCCGATTTTATTTGAAATTGAGATTGAACCTCTTTTTTTTTCATATTTTTAGATGTTCTGGAGAGATGTTACCTGAGACAATTACACAACTGTGTGTATTTTGCAGTGAAGGTTCTGGAGAATCAGTTTCAGTGAGTTTTTGATAGCTTTACAATGCATCTGCACACTACACTTTTCCCCAAGTTATCCTCCTACTCCAATCCCTCTGTGTTGATTCCCCCTAACCATGTATTCTTGCCAGGCTGGTCGCTCATTTGGATAAGTGCACCCTGCGTATGCTGGCAGAGAACGAACGGATGGCTTCTTTCTCTCCACTTCTCAGGGACCGTCTGACTCAGGCTCAGGACAGAAGCTCAGCCAAGGTAACACACTCAGACTGTAGTGTACAGCTGTAAATGCTTATTATTAAGACATGTAAAAACAAAACAAAAGAAGTTTAGATATTTTATTAGAATATCATTCATTTTTACTACAGCCACAATTGATCATCCTTAATCAGTCTTAAACTGGTCATCTCTACAGTTGTTTTCATCTGATATCATTTTCTTCCTCCTCATCCGTTCCAGCTCTCTCCTTCGGCTTCCACTTTCATCCACTCAGTCTCGTTCCAGCCGGCTACTGACAACCGGTCCAACTTTTGCAGTGACAAGGCTTTCCACACCTTTAAGAAACAGAGGTACAGCACATTTTCTTTCTCTTTGAAAAGCTGTCCGCATGTAACTTGTACAGTAGAAAGTACAGTCGAGATGTGCAGCAGATTGGGTAAAACTTCAGGCTGAGCACTTCAAGAAACTGCTGAATTCGACTTTTATCATCAGTTACACTTCTGCATCTGACGTTTTTGTTCCTTTCTTCAGAGATATTTTTTACGAGGTGCTACGAGAATGGGAGGACTATCACAAGGAACCGGGTTGGAACTTTGACGCTGCTCTCGGGAGTCGAATAAGGCAAGTCCAGTTTTTAGTCTTGTTTAATTTTTTATTTATATGGACCAGATGAAATTTAAGAATATATATAAAAATAAAACTCTAATCTAATCCTATTGTCTTCTTATAGAGGAATGATGAGTCAACTGACCGCTGCAGGAAACCATTCCCATTTTTCCCGTCTGTTCTTGAAGCAGCTTGTTCAGGTGAACTGTGGCACCTCACTCACATCTAAACAATTTTTAATTAATCCAAACTGCACTTTTACCTACATCAGTAAAATATTTAGTCAAAGAAGATTAACTAATTAGCTTCCTGACTTTGTCCCCCCTCCCCCTCAGATGTGTAAAGGCCCCCGTGTGAACAGCTCTCCTGGAGACACTCCTGATGCCGACCTGCTAGGCATGCTGGGAGCTGACAGTCTGGGCCGTCTGAAGCGTCTGGAGGAGCGTCTCATTCAGCCACAGGGAGTGGTTGGGCCCTGTCCTCCCCCGTCCTTCCCTGGACATCAGGAGTTCTTCAGGGACTTCCTGCAGACAGCTAGCTGGTGAGAATATCAGTCCAAGCACATATCACCAATTACACTTTATCATATTAAAAACATTACAAATATTTCAGAGCTACCTAATCTGACAAGTCAGTTAGTGTCCAATACCATTATGGCATTTTCATAAGAGCATTGATATTGCTCAGAAAGTTGTGTTCCCTACTGTACTTTGAAAGGAAAAATGTTTAATTGTATTGAAGTGTTTTTCCAGTGATCTCACATGTTACATATTGTGTTCCAGCTGCCAGCTGAACCAGCACTTGCAGGACAGCCTGTGTCAGCAGCTCCTGCAGCTAGACGAGGTGTCTATCCTGAGCCCTCCTGCTTCTGTCGGGGAGGTAGAGGAGGAGGAGGAAGATGGAGATGGGGACATGGAACAGCAGGTAGATACTATGAAAGTCCTGTCAGATTGGATTGGGGTTGTTGAACTTTTTTTTTTTTTCCTGTTTACTTAACTTATTTTTTTTATACAGTAGGCAAGAGACCTCAGCATGGATAGTCTATAAAACATCTTAGATTCATAATATTGATTTTAAAATACTTCTGTCTCTCTGTCAGGATGAGAAGCAGCGGTTCACATCAGTGCTGCTCCACGCTCGTCTTCTGGCCAAGTTCCTGGGATTCATTGCCTTTCTGCCTTACCAAACATCTGACAGACCATCCAGGGAGATACAGGAGACCTCTTTAGCCCTGCGCAGTAAGGTGAGGGGAAAAAAAAAATAATGCTTCTGAACTAAACTCTAAAATGTTCCTGTTTTTAGTGCAGGCCAGCAGTGGTTACAGATAAAACTACATATTTAATATCATAAATTAATATCTCTTGTTGCCCTCAGAGTGTTCCGGTGCTGGATGTGTGTGCTGTGCTGAGGAACAGTATGAGACGGAGGCGCACCATCCTAACCGTGCCCTGGCTGGTGGAGTTCCTCTCCATGCTGGACTTTGTCAGTCCTCTACTGCTCTGCTATAGGACTGTACTAGGCACACTGCTTCTCCTATACAGGTCTGTCACAATGTTTTCCTATTTATTCCATAAAAAATGTACATTGTAAATTGTCAAACATACGGAATTGTAAGAATAAAGATTCCCTGTTTGTTAATATTCCCTTGTTTTTATAATATTTTTGCCACTGTCCTACATGATGTTAAACAGTTATGGTTCTTGATCTTTTCCTCAAAATGAGAACATGAAAACATTTCTAGAACACATAAGAAAATCAGAAACATGTCTAAAGATCCTCATAGAAACAAACCTTTATTTCCCTGTCTTTTTGTTAATGTGTGAATTTTGTTATTTTCTTGGGAGTTTGGGTTAAATGTAAGTTATCTGTCTTTGCTTGTAGGAGAATCATTCTTGGCAGATCTGGAGAAATTTGCTACTTGAACAAGCTGCTGATGGTGTCTGTGTTGGGCTGGCTTTTCCAGGTGAGACATGACTTGTGGGTTTTATTTGTGTATAGAGAAAGCTAAAGAGCTATCCCTTTTGTGTTTTGTCTTGTGTCATTTTGACCTAACAGTTGTTCGTTATTAAATTTGCTGTGTTTAACTTGTGTAGATCCCGGTGATCCCTGAGGACATTTTCTTCACTAATGATTTCACTGATGCGGCCAAGCTGGATAACAGCATCACAAATGCTTCAGGGCTTGTGAGTTAGATTTTGACAAACAATAAGCTTTTTGTCCATAAAATGTCGTCAGGTGATTTTTCATTTATGCTGAGGTTTCTCTTGTTATTTTGTAGGATTGCATTCCCCTGGTGGATCAGCCACTTCTCTATACATGTTGTCCATTTCTTGGTGAGTAGAACATTGAAAAACATATGTTATGTCCTGTCTTGAATAAAGGCCACATATTGAATTGTCTTCTGTGTATATTTTGTAGTAGTTTAGTTACACTCTTCTCTATTTTTTGAATGTCATCGAAAAGTTCATTCCAGAAGGGAAACTTTTATATATTCTAGATTCATTACACAAAGTGAAATATGTCCGTTCTATCTTTTGTTTTAATTCTGATGATAAATCCAGTATCTTAAAAAAGGATCGATATTACTTCTGAAAAATGATGTTAATTATAGTTAATTCATTAACTTCATGTGTTATGAATCTAGAATATGAAAGTTTCACTTTTTGAATTAAATTACTGAAAAAAATGAACTTCTCATTGATATTCAAATGTTTTGAGATGCACCTGTACATGTTAACCAAATATGGTCCAGAAAGTAACCTGCACTAATGGATTGATATTAAGCCTTGGTTTCTTATGGGTTCCAGGTGAGTTCCGTAAGCTCCTGGCTGCCTTTGTGTCCGGTAGCACGGCCAAGAGCGGAGGAATCATCCGCAAGATCACTCCCACTTCTGCCGAGCTCAAGGATACACCGACTGCCAACAGGTTGCAGCAGAAACTACATGTGAGTCAGCAGGAGAAGCAGTTAAAATATAATGACATCACTAAATTGCCTCTGTGTGCAAAAGTATTCAAAGCAATCTCTTAACTGTGACAGGTGGACCTGGAGCAAGCCTTCTTTCACAACCAGCCTTCGTCGATGCGGCGCACTGTGGAGTTTGTTGCCGAGAGAGTTGGATCCAACGCGGTCAAGCATATGAAGTAAGTATCACAGAGCTTAGGGTGGTTGTTAGGGTCTGTGAGCTGCGCATACGTTTTTAAATCAACCCATTCACATACATTTATTTTACTCTCCACCAAATTACATTATAATATTCATTGAAAAGGACTTTCGGAATAGCAGTTAATCAGCCTGCAGCTTTGGTTGGTTGCCTACCTAAGTGAGTGTTCAACGGCATTGAGGTGGTTGCTAGTGTGAATTCACCTCCTGCATGTACGTAGGTGGACTTTATTAAAACAAATCTATTTTCAATGTATTTAAAACAGAACGCTACATTTATTTATGGGATTTTTTGAATGTGTTTGTGTGCTCACATCTCTTCCGGGGATCCTCCACAGGGCCACATTAGTGAGTGAGTTGGTGCAGCGAGGGGAGAAGATGCTGAAAGATGGACTGGAGGCGCCAAACTCAAATCCTTCCAAACTGAATGACACCATCTGTGCTCAGCTGTGTGTCGCAGGATTGGACGCGCTGGCAAGAGCTACTAGGTACAACAGCTTCTCTCACAAGCAGCCAGCAAAACTAAGCACTTTGGTAACCTCTTTTTTTATTCTAATCTCCGTTTCATGTGGTTTTGCAGATTTTGCTGTGAGAAGAGTCCTGAGGCCATACGAATTCTGCTCCCTGATGAGACTTCCCCTGCTGTAAGTCTTGTAGAAAACAGAAATCGAATTTATGTAAAAAAATCAAAATTCCAAGGCACTTCATACACAGTTTGGCACAGATAAGTTTCAAGACTAAAGGTCAATGTGTTTGTACTCACTTCTTTATCTGCAGGTCCTGAGCACATCTGAAAACATCACCAAACGTCTCGCAACAGAGAAAGCCTGCAGCTGGCTGTCTGCCAACATCACAGGTAGCTAGTTATTGCACAGCCACCACCACACTTGTGTTTTTGCACTGTGTTGAATACAGATCATGTACAGTACAGAAAATCGATTTTCAATTGTTGTGTACTGCCTGTTATTTGAGGTATGTGTTTTGGCCCATAAGCATCTGGCGTATCAAATCACTAAATTTAAATGTTGCTGCAAGTTGATTTTCATGTAGCAACAGATTTTGGCTATTTACTTCTATAAAGGGAGTAAAAAGCATCCTCTTATTTAAAGTTAAAACCCTGTTACATGCCTCATTCCCAATATGAACGTTTATATATTACATTTTTTACTGTACAATTTTTTGCAAGCCTATTGCACTGGATTGATGAAATTTAGCAGGGACTAGTGAACGCAATAAAACATGCAAAAAAAAACTCTAGTTTGATCCTTTAAAGGACTGAACATTAAAGCTCTCAGTGCTGCTGGGATCGTGTAAAAGAACATCATTGCTTTTGTAGAAGAAGATAAAAAAGTGCTCTGATTTGAGGTTCCCTTAGGGCATCCATCTAAAATGTCCTTTTTTCCCCCTTTTTCTCACCATCAGCCCTGATCAGACGAGAGTGGAAGAGCAGGTACGATCGTGTGATGAAGGCTGTGGCAAGCCAAGCGCTTCCAGACTCGGGGGATCTGATAGAGCTGGTCACCCAGGATCAGTCCACCACTCCCAAGAGGAAACAAGGAAGTGACAGGGTGACATGCTGCCCTCCACACTGCAAGCACAGCGCTGCACTGCCCTCTGACATCATCATTGAGATGAAGGTATAAGAGGAAACATTATATACATTTACATACACTTGCAGAACCTTTCTTATCATGCAAAAATATCCCTTTTGGTTCGATTTGCCTTTTTCAGAGTTTTCTGTGTCTTGATATTAGGGAAAATAAATGAAAGAATAACAACTTGTTACTTAGCGGTGGAGTCAGTGATTCTGGAGAATGCTTATTGTCAAAATCATCGAATTTCTCCTCACAATCCGCTACTTGTGTCGTACAGTGTGTATACTAGGGGGGAAAAAATCCAATGTTAATACACAACCTAGGCTCTATAAACAGGTTGTGGATCATGAGGAGATATACACCGATTTGGACGATAAGTGATTTTGACAACAACCGTTCTCCAGAATCGCTGACTCTACTTTTTAAAAGAGTAAACTTAACTTTTCACTGAAACTAGATAATGGCTGAACCTCTTCTTGAATTGACTGTAGGAGTTGCTGAGCATTGCAGTGGGCCCCAGGACTGAGGAGGAGCTGCTGACGGGCTCACACATCAAAACGCTGCTGGAGAGAGTGGGAGAGACTCTGGCCTGCAGAAAGGTACATCACACACACACACACACACACACAACACACAACACACACACACTCACACACCTGCATTTTTTGGTGGATTAGCTGATTTTTGCCAGTATTCATCTTGTTCTGTTCTTCTCATCTCTTTGCTTAGTTTTCTACCATGCTGTCGGAGCAGATGCTACTAAACTCTACCGTCCTACTGGCCTGCAAATTAGGTAAAGTAATAAAACATGCTTAATTACAGTTAAACTATGTCTTTACTGACAGGCTATGAGCTAACTGTAAACTGATTAATACTCACAAGTGCCACTGCTTTGTAAACGGTGATATTTGTTGTTTTTAATACTGGAAGCCGTAGGATGTGTAACAGACCTGAGTAATGCCTTTTTGTGTGTATCCGTTCAGTGTCTGCAGAGCTGCCGGTGCTGCCTCCCCCAGTGTGCAGTGGAGGTGATGGGGTGGTTGTGTGTTCGGGGTCGGAGCCTCCTGTCAGAGCGCTGCTGGAGCAGCTTGCTGAGCTGTGGGAGGCAGACTGCTGTTCCTCTGCCCCCCTCCACCTGCTCTTCGCCCCACTCACTGTCACTGCTGTGCTGAAGGCCAGCGACACCGAGGTAGGTCTATCACAGCTGCTGTTTAGACTCATACACAAGCATTAATGATGCTACTACTACAAACTACCTTTTATGTTGTTTATAAGATATTCCTTTTGAAGAACCTCTTCACATACTGTATGTGCACAACCCTCTATGGACGCTGTAGATATTATTAGATCAAGGATTTAGAGCAACAGGTGTGCAAATGCAATGAATGTATGTATAAATCTTGAACACTTCTTTTACATAGATGTTTGGCACTTTTTGAAATGTGATCCGACAGTTTTTTTTCTTTTTTAATTTATATATATTTTCTCTATGTTTTATGTTGATTTATGATTACAAGGGTTTTTTTTTGTTGGCCATCAGATGGTGCTCAAAGGGAGCATTTGATTGATCATTTTGCAGCAATTATAAATTATTCATAATTAACGCTTTTTTAGCAGTTATTTTCACCTCAATGAACCTGAACATCTCTTAAAAATGAGTTTTTCTCTGTAGTCTTTGTCCTTTTTGTAATGCAATCCCTTGTCTGGTTTTAGTGGAACAACTACCTGTTCCTGGTTAGAAAGATGGCTGACAGAGGAGTCCTGAGCGAGGGAGAAGTCATATCTCATTGGAAGAAGCTCACAAACTTGGCTTTGCCAGCGGTGAGGGTTCACTGCATTCTTGTCATAAAATATTCCTATCCAAATAATTTCTTTTGACCGTTTTTTCACTCTTTTCATCTCTCTCTTTCTCATTCTGTTTTTTTCCCTTTCTGTGTAATTTTCAGGAGCTGATAGAAAATTTTCAGCTGCAGTCACAGAGTATGAAACCCTCCTTGCCTCTGGCGGAGTTGCAAAACCACATGGACATCCTGGCGGTCTCCCAACAGACAGTAGAGGGCACTACATGACAACAGTAATGCTTCCACTGGATTCCACTGCATATTTCCTGGGATAACCACAGATTTTGTGTCATATCTGTCAGAGAGAAGACAGCTCTTCTTGTGGTGGACAACTTTTCTGAGTTGCCACAGTTTAACCCTGCCCCATCAAAGCTGTTCCACAGACAGCCTCTGCACACACTTTGCAAGCTTCAAACTTTTTTCTCTCCACCTGTGAAGTGTCAGCCGCCTTTCATAAAACTCTCTGCTCTTTTTGCTAAGGCCACTGTGCGAACCAGAACAGCCCTGACAGTTAAAAGTAGCGAGGGACCCCACCATTTTATACTTTTTTTATTAGATCTGTTGAACCTTCCTGCAGACATACCTGGTTGATGATGGTGTCAGAGGGGAAATAATAGTAGGGCAACCATTTCAAACAGGCAAAACCATAAAAGAAAATGTATGGAGAAAGTTGGCCATTAGATTAGCTGTCATATGTTTTTGAAGCCAGGGAGTCAAACTGAAAAACAATGTTAATCTTTGGACCCAGGTTTATTAAACATACACGTATGTGCCGAATTTTTAGATGTGATGTTCCATTATACAAGCCATAGTTTGTCATGAAGCACTTCAGACAGCTACTAAAAATGAACTGAAAATGTTGTATTTCTACAGAATAAATGTCTTAATTTTAATGTTACAGCACTTTCACACACTGCCTTTGACCGACACTACTAGTGATTGCATGTTTATTCCATGAATGCAAAGACTGTGTTTGTGATTTGTTTTTTTGTTCATGTTGAACAAGCGTTGTATTACCTGCTGCTTTTAATATTGAAATATTTTTATGTTGCCTCA
Source organism: Hyperoplus lanceolatus (assembly GCA_026929865.2). Lineage (NCBI taxonomy): Eukaryota > Metazoa > Chordata > Actinopteri > Uranoscopiformes > Ammodytidae > Hyperoplus > Hyperoplus lanceolatus. The sequence continues at coordinate 23,187,203 of CM049408.1, read as the reverse complement.
CATTTTTTTAAAATGTAATGACAATAAAGATGTATTCTAGTTTAAAGGGTTGAGTTGTGCTTTTGGTCAACATTGTTGTATAGTTTTTTTTTTAGGGATAGAAAAGCTACACTGAAACAGTCAAGCCACGAGCCATTTGTACATAGACAAAATGTTCAGCAATAATACTAATAAAAAGAGTTAGCTGCAGCCCTACAAATTGTCTTACTCCACATTGTCTGTCATACAAAGTATATTCTTTATCGGCTTTTTCCAGCTGCTCTTTCATGATCTGCTTACTCCCATGTTTTATATGGCTGCACTCCCTTGATATGGAAATATTAAATTGATTAAATGGAAAAAAGGAAAATAACAATGTGACCAAGCCAAATCACAAAAACAGATCTATATCAAATAGCTTGAGAACACTTTAACACAACAGTTTGGGATTTAAATAATAACAGATATGCAAAAAAGAAAAAGAAAATATTTGAATATGTCAGTAGGAGGAGCATCCATCCAGCAGCATTCCCCCCTTCTCCCCTCCCTCTGTCCGGCAGGAAGTTTCAGCTCCTCCGCTCGCAGTTGTGGAGCCACTCGGCGGGCGGTTGAACCCGCGACCAGCCGCTAGAGATGACTCAGATCAGCGGGTAACTGGGCCGTCTCCTCCCGCTAGAAGTTTAACCGGAGTGGAACAACAATGAAAGAAGACTCAATATCCTACCGATGGACTACACTATTACTATTATTACACCAGTTTAGTGAACCGCCAAGCTGTGTGTAAGTCGTCGTAAAGGCGTCATGGCAAACGTCAAAGTTGCCATCCGAGTCCGTCCTCTCAACTCAAGGTAAGTTCCAACGTTAGCGTATCCTGGCTAATTTAACGCTAATTATTTAGGAATTAATATTAGAGACACTTTTTTTTGCTATTCCACTTCTATTATCTCACTTTATATCTGACCTACTTGTTCCACAGGGCTTCGGCTGTTGTCTAAAGCTAGTTTCATACTAAACATTATTCCTCTCATGAACGTTTTTTGTTGTAATAGCCCTGATGCCCATTTTGCTTTGCAACAACAAAAATTAAGCTAGCTGGTTAGCAATCTTAAACATGTGTTTTAAAGTGCGGTGGTGCACATGGTGAATGATGACAACTGTGGCTGTCAGTAGTGTTGGCTGACGGAGCTTCTGTTGTGCAGCACAAGTGTGTGTGTGTGTGTGTGTGTGTGTGTGTGTGTGTGTGTGTGTGTTTTCAGTGTTGATTAATGTACAAAATATTGGAGCTATGTTTGGTTTAAAGTATCCAACTGCAGCCATTTACAACCATTGACTTGTTTGTAATCAATGTTTCAATAACACCCTTGCTGTCTCTTTATGTTTGACAGCCAACTAGGACCTACACTCACCATGTACACGTTTTATATTCTAAACAGCCCAATTCTCATTTCTATTTAACTTCTTGCATTCCATTAGTGAAAGGCATGTATGGAAAAAAGTTTGTTCCCCCCTAGGTTTACTATGCTGTTAAATCTGCTGCTGTTGATGCAGCAAAGTAACACTGGGAGGTTGTAAAGTTACTTTGCTCCACCGGAGCGCCCCTTTACATTAAGTGGTAAATTGCTCCAACATGTTAAATAGCAGGTCTTTTGGGTCTGGAGATATATGGTACATCCAACTCCTGCAGGAGGTTTTGCAGGGGGTGCTGATTCATCCGAAGGCTTCTACAGTACCATAACAAAGCATTATTCAGGCTATGAAGGGCCGGACAATGATTCTTTCTTCCAGTCTTCCTGGTATTTTGCATAACAAAAGAGTTTCTTATATGTAATGATCAGTGTTATGGAAATCTGTGCTTCCTGATTTCTGGTTCTGACACTCCTACTGTCCTCTTCCCTTTTTATATTTTTTTATTGTGATAATGTATTACCTATTTGAATGAAGGCCTGCTGTGAGAAAGAGATAACATTAACATCAGCCTGGTTAGCTACATTCCTCTTTTGGCCCGGAGTATAGACGTGTGTTGCTCTTTGTTTTAGATGACCAACAGGATCCTATTGCCCCCTCCTTCCCTTACAATGCAAGCAGCATCTCACTTGTTAGGTTTTGTATTAAAGCTATAGTGCGTAACTCCTGTTCCCCCATGAGTAATTCTGAGTAAGTACAACAACACTGTCGGCGCATCCACATGAGGTAAGCCTTCTGTGATCGCTGATGGATTTTATCCCTTCTGCTGTACATTCAGATTTTTTCTAGCAGTGGAATAAACAAAGCAAAACATTTCATGGACACTTCTTGAGCTGTCAGGGAGCGGCACCAGTTGGTAAACACTGCCATCCTGCATAGAGTTTTATGGAGCTGATATGCTTAATCGATTGTGTGTCAAATCATTTGGCAATGGCTTGAATGTAAGCAACATTCATTTATATGGAATAGTTACGCACTGTAGCTTTAAAACACATTTTTTATGAGGTGTTCTATTTTCCCCGATGATCCCCCCCCTTGCCTCTGTGCTAGTTTAAGCCTGAGATTGAATGTTGGTGTTGGTGGTTTTGGGATGGGCCGCTGCTGGGGTTGGCAAAATGTGTCCAGCGTGTTGAGTGAAGAACAGGGAGAGAGCTGCCGATTACAACAGCCTCCTCGTGTGCCCCTTACCCACCACACACACACACCGAGAATTTGCTCTAAAGGAATCCTTCTCCATCATTATCGCTCCTGGAGACCAAACTTCTCTCAGCTCCAAGGTTGTGATTGCCTCTATTTTCACATCTGTTGCATCAGATGTGCGCGATCCAGCTGTGAGGACGCACATTGGTCCTGATCTCTCCCTCCCTCTCGCTCTCTCTCTCTCTCTCTCTCTCGCACTCGCACTCACGCACGCACGCACGCACGCACGCACGCACGCACGCACGCACGCACGCACGCACGCACGCACGCACGCACGCACGCACGCACGCACGCACGCACACATGCTCTCTTGTGCATGCTCCCAACTTTTTGGAGAAAGCCCAAGCTGAACGTCAGCTGCAGTGTTTGAGAGAGTATGTTTTCATTTGAATCTGAAACCGGTCAATGGTGGTAATTGTCATGGATCACATGCACACACACACACACACACACAAACACACACACACACACATAGATTCATTGTGTAAACTGTCGTGCGATGGCCTCGAGTCATGTGGAACTAGTCTTAATGTATCTGGACACCCTTTCAATTATACAGTATCTGCATCGGCAAAAAGAGAGTTTTAAACCTATTGAATGTGCCTGTATGGCGTTGAATCCAAAGTGAAGCCTTTGTTAAATCTCTCCCCAGTTTGCATCAGGAGTGGAAGACACCGATTCAATACTGATGGCGTCCCTTTACCTCATCTTCTCTTCTCTTTTGGAAGCATGTGTTAATGTATTCTTCTAAGCAGTTTCTCTCTCACTGCTTATACTGTACACACTCTCTGACAGTTTTTACACTTTGAAATATGGATGTTTTTCTGGATTCGATCTCTCTATCTCTAAAGCAATCTATCTCTCTTCTCGCTCACAGGGAGAGTGCGGATGGAGGGAGGCTGGCAGTACAGGTGGAGGACAAGTTTGTGAAGATTCGAAATGTAAAGGTGAGTATTTTAGCTGGAAAACGTCCCAAAGTGCTGCACACTTTTATCCAATATAGTTAGTCTTATCTTTGTGTGTGTCTGTTGTTGTTGGTATGACTGGGTGAACTGGGAGTAGCATTTAGAGGGCAGCAACAGGATGTTTACAGCTTCGGATCACTCTTTTCCTGCTTGATGTCGCTGTTGTTTATCATATGTGTTGAGCTCACACATGCACACAGATTAAGAGACCTGTTTCTGTGAAGCACACATGCACTGACTGACACAAAAACAAACAGCAACATAACTACTGCATACTTCAAATAATTCAAGAGGCTGACTCGCCTTAAATCATTTTAGAAGGAAATTTGAAAAAACCTCCTAAATATGAACTATAGTCAACAAAATACATTGTACAAAAGTTAAAGCCACTACGAGTAACATGGCACGTTGGCGTCCCCTTTGGACAAAAGCGGTAGTATTTTTACGACGCCCGCTGTCGCAAAGCTGTTTTCTAGCGCGTGCCAGGCGCGTGAGTGTGACCTGAGAAGGGAGCAATATTTTTCATTTCATTTCATTTAACTTTTATTTATCCTCGAGAGACCAATTGAGGGGTGACCCTCATTTACAATGATGTCGAGTAAATAAATTCCAAGGAAAAACAACAATACATACACAATATTCAATGCAAATACATCAAATACACAACAACAGGTGAAGAGAGAAAAAAAAAACAATTGAAACATTTACATAGTGGTGAAGAGTGGCAGCAATTAAAATGAAATGGGTGAAAGTACAATATAGCCTAATTAAAACAGTTACAGGTAGAGTTTGGCAGATTTAAGATAGTTTGTTTAAATTGATTAAAGGATATGAAGGTATTTATTTTAATTTGTTGCTGTAAGTTGTTCGCATATAGCGCATGTCCGTGTGTTGAAAGTGTGAGGACTCTTTTCGGCTCCGTGAGAGTGGTTTTGACACTGCATGAACTAATGCCAGTCACTGCCACACGCACCTGATTGCAATGAGTTGATGCAGGTTCACCTAACTACTCTCTCTCTCTCACGGAGCTGAAAGATTAGGCTACGTGTCCTCACAGAAAGCAAATGAACGAGAGACGGCAGTTAGTATGGATCACGATGAGGTAATGTGTTTATGTTGTTGTAAATAATGACTATTTCAGATAATGGTTATCTGATGATGGTGAAGCAAAGCAAACTTTGTGTTAGTACCAACCGCTCATTCATTTAGGAGTAAACACTGCAGTCTAGTTTCGCTCTCGTGAAATTGTATACACGTTGCTTGGCAACGCCCTCGTCCCCCCGTAGCCTATATCACTCTCCCTTTTAGCTTTTCTTCATTGCATTTTCTTTTTTTTCTTTGATGGTTCAGCCCCGTTATCAGCCTATCAGTCATTATGACGACAAATAACTGTATCAAACAAGGCTCCCGCTCCCCTTCCCTCACCTGGAGGGATAGGCTTCTCAATTCACGTTGCTGCGCCACACTGAAATCTGCGACCAATACGGATATGTGACCATAGAGCTTGCACGAGCGAACCGAAAATCGGACTGGGTGTGCGACCAGACCAAAAGCAGTAATAAAAACTATTTAAAAACGTCTTTCTTTGCACTGATGGTCTCGTTTGCTGTTAAAGGTAATTTATGATTATCAGAGGAAACATGAGGCTGTTTAAAAGATATTTAAATGTTACTCGTAGCCGCTGTTAATTATTTTTACAGGGAATCTGGCTCCATGCCTTTTTTTTGATAGTCCTATTTGCGAGACAAGAAGTACTGATTCCAATGTTGTTTTATAATGTGTCTTCTTTGCAGAAAAAGGTTTTTGTTTTTATTTGCTTTGTGTTTGTGTGCTATGCAATTGATAGTTTAGGTTTCAAGGAGGTGCTGCACATTTGGAAATGATTACCGGTAGTATGTGAGGTTCACAGTCTTGTAAGCTGACACTTTCGCCAATTTTACCAACCTGCTGTGTCAGTCAGATGGCTGAGTAGACCGGTCTGGTGGGTTGGGCTGCATTGCTTGCAGTCAGCTTAATGCTATTTTCCCCTGTTTCAATGGGGAATGTGGTACACCAGTGTTTTTCATAGTGAATGTTTGCGCTATTATTATTGAGATGATTAGACTTTGTGTATTTGAAGGGTGTAGCAGCTTGTAGATGCAAAAGCAGTGTTGAGGATCAAATATCAAAATGTCCTCAAAGTGGACAAATGATGCAATCATCCAGAAGGTAAATTCAGTTTACAACTGATTTAAAAAATCACATTTAATCTATAGTCACACAGTATATAAAGACTGCTGCTGATCAAATTGGTACTTCAGACGTTTGTTTACATTTAGATTTTAAAATGCTGATGTATGGAAAATAAAAAAAACTTAGGTAGTATGAGGAGAAAATCTGTTACAAATCATCTGACAGAAACAAACCACATGTGGCCTCCCTCTGCCGTGGAAAAGGACCAAGACGCCAGGACTCTCTTCATGTCTCATGGCAATAATTATTTATGGAACGTTTTTTGAGGATCTAAGATAGGAAGGATAAAAGAGTGGATTTTAAAGGACAATAAACATCTAACTAACCCACACCAAGTAAAACAAGCTTTAAAGACCTACTGAACCAAATGAAAAATTTTTGAATTAAAAAAAGATAAAGGTAAATGTTTTACAAGTAGTCAGATCCCCCTGTTTAAAACAAGAGCCTCTATCAGATGGTTTGAATTGTTGAGCTTGCATGTGGCTGGTGTAATCCCTTACACTACACGGCCATTGTTGAACACCTAAAGGGTTAAACAACCATGCTTTCAGGCTGACCAATTGCTGTGAACAAAATTGATACCCAGAGCTTAGTGTTGCCTACTGCTGCCGTTACAGATAGATAGGGAAAGCTATTTCCATAGATTGTTGAGTTGATTCATCTTTTAATGAATGATTTAGATGATTGACCCTGCTTAGTTTGAAGTAGAACAGTGACCAAAGGACCCTCTTCATTTCATTTATTTCATTTATTGTTTATTTAGCAGGGACAGTGCACAATATACAATTGAGCCAGATTATAGCCACATGGCTAATTTTCGTCTGTAGTCCCTGGACAGGAATTGGTGTCCCAGCCTGTCTCTTCTCTGCAAAAATCTATCACTGAAGTGTCCTTGAGCAAGATATTTAACCCTCACCAACTCCAACAATGCAGATTTTGCATGTTTAAACACTCACAAATGTATTGTCTACCCAAAATAAAATGTGAGGTAAAGTGGTTAGACCTGGAGAGACATCCAACCTTGTTTAAAACACATTAAATGTTTTAAATTGAAGATAACAGGGTAGGTATCGGAATGAGTGTTTTTTCCCCTCAAAGGCAGGTGCTCTCAGTTGAATGCAGTGATTTAGAAGAAAGGTTCAAAGGCTGTATTGTTTTCCAGTGCGACTGTTGGTGCCTTGGCAAGTCCAATTGCTGCTGTGCTGTCTTTCCACAGTTCAGGATTCACTCACAGTAAGCAGAAAAGGTGTTTAGTGTTAATGCAGTGAGGCGACTAATAACAAAAAAAAATACTGGAGGAGCAGCAGAGAATGCTTTGCTAATGAATGGAAACAGCTCCGTTGGTATTCCACACCACATCAGCCTCGTAAACAGAACTATCTAGTACCTTTCTTTTATTAGTGGGGGATTCTTTTGTATAGCTCCTATTTCTTTTTGCCCAACTTCTCATGTTATTAAATGTATGCATGTGATGTCTTTATACCTTATACCTTGTTATTATATGATGTTGACTGGTTATTGGTTCATATTAAAGGTGGAGTCAGCGATTCGGTAGAACGCCTGTTGTCGCTTTTTGTCAAAATGTGAATATCTCTTCATGATTCGCTACCTGTCCATACTGTGTATGTGCTGACAAAACATATGGTGTTAATACACAACCTAGGCTCTGTAAACTGGTATGTAAACAAAGGGTATGTAAACAAAGGGGCCCACTGTAGCTAGCAACATGCCCGTTTACAGAGCCTAGGCTGTATAATAACACCAGATTTTTCTTTTCAGCGCACACACAGTACAGACAGGTGGATCGTGAGGAGATATTAACTGATTTTGACAATAAGCATTCTCGAAAATTGCTGACTCCACATTTAAATAAAAGAAAGTGAGTGTAAAACTAATCCTATTCTCCTTTCCTCTTCTGTTCTCTTCTCTTTAGCTGGACGGACGTACGGACGGAGCTGTGGATTCCAGGGAGAAGCTTCTGGAGTTTTGTTTTGATTACTGCTACTGGTCGGTGGACCCTGCAGACCCTCACTACGCCTCGCAGGAGGAGGTAATGACCTAACGCCTGTGTTTAGATAAACTGGAATGTCCAGCTATCTTTACTCCAAATAAGGTTTGGATTCCAGTGATAGCTTTTTTAACACTGGGTTGCTTACTGGGTTGCTTACTGGCTGAACTATAAAAAAATAAAAATCCCATAATTCACTCATCTACATCATGCATTGGGGCATAACCCCGGATAATGACTCTTGAAGGCCCATCAACTGTATGTTATCCACATCAAAGTTTACATCCAGCCTCAAACCCAGTTTTTCTTCTGATGTTGTTACTGTGGTTCATCATCGTGGTTATCTTAGTGGAAATATGGAAAAATAAACAGTGCTCTCACTGATGTACGTATCTCTCAGATCTACACAAGGGTAGATTATGAAAGAGCTAGCATGAAGAGGCTTCTCCTGGGGAAAAAAAATTATCAGTGCATTTTTTCAGTTTGAATGGTTGTTTCTTTTTTTTTTTTTTCTCAGATAATTTCTTTTTCATAAAGGGTTGTTTCTTACTCATCACAAGTGTTGGAATATTACAGTCTGTATCTGTAAAGTAAGTGATATATAAGTCAACTCTTTATGTCAAAGGATCTGCTTTGATGTTTTTTGTTTTGTTTTGGTGCCATGTTAAATGCCCTCGTGTAAGTCTATACCGAGAACATGACACTATGCATACACAACCTCCCCACAAAGAAAAGACCTTAGCGGAAACACTGTCCTCGCAGACAAATCACAACAAGAGGGGCGTGTGTATGTGTGTGTGTTTGTGTGCGTGTTGTGTCGGTTTGTATGTTGTTACACAGATGGCCACTCGAAGGATACGATATCGCCTCCATCTGTTACCAACACGTCGGCCCTTTTGCCTCAGACATGGTGTGGCTAGAGTCAGCTTGCTTTTCATGTCCCAGTCTTTGATTGGCCGATTAAATATCTTTGTGTTGTTTTGATTGGAGGGTGGTGCTGGAACCTGAGACGCACTCCAGATCAAGAGGAAGTTGTTTCCTAATTCCATTACAGGAAATCTAAACCACTACATATAGAGTTCTTATTTTTTGATCATGTGTCTTGTTATGAATTTGTATAGTTTTCATTGTTTTGCACAAGATTTGATTAGACTTTAGAGTTTTACCAGTTGAATTTTCTATCCTTTTTCCATGGGGCTCTCCCCTCTGCCACTCCCTCTCCTCGTGTCAGTGCTGCCTTTGTGTGTGTTTAAGAAAGACATGGCTGTAGTGTGACGGCCTACACACTTTGCAGTGCAACAGACAACACAGCACTTCTTCCTCTCTCCTTTTCCCCCTTTTTTTCTCTGTGTGTCTCTCTCTCTCTCTGTCTCTCTCTGCTTCTGGCCATGGTTGCTGCTCTCCTCATCAGAAATGTGTCCAGTCACAGTGGACCCAGTCGCCACAAGACATTCCTCTGTTGACCTTTGGTGGGTGAAAGGGACACAACGGAAGGACACAGCTGCTGGATTTAAATCTGACCCTATTTCCCTGCGCCAGAATCCAAAGAATTGACCCTTTTAACAAAGTCTCTTGTAGATGACCACGTCAGCCGTTTACTGATCACATCACAGTTTAGAGTATTTGAATGGGGCAATTCTTAAGATGATCAGTCATGATGTAAAAAGCAAAAAATACTGTGTGTTGCATTGCTGCAAGCCAGAATAATGGAGCACAGGGGCAGATGGACTCTATGATTCAAGAGCCATTCTAACCATTTTAAAAGGCTATTGGCCTGTTTAAGTAGTAGGTAGATTTGTTACCCACATTTTTACTACAAAGTGGGGACTTGGTGTTAATTTTATTATTGTGTCGCCCCATTTCACTTAGCGGCATAACATTAAGGTGATAGCTCTCTATTAAGGGTATGGGTCGAGTTTTCTCTCTGATCTGGTATCAAACACACATATATTTTTAAGAAACTAATGACCTGTCTTTTTTTCTTTTTTTTGCCAGCAATGTATTTTTCTCATGGTTTTTTGGAAATGTATTTTAGCGTGTTTTTTTTTGGTTTTTTTTTAGAGCAGGAAGGGGGGGGGGGGGACTTGCTCTAAATTCCTCCAGCGATGCATAGTCCCCATGAGACAGAAAAATCTAAGCCAGTGGTGGAAAGAGACAAGTCTTAACTTCTGATTTTATTTTTTCCAGTGCAGTGCTATCCCACCACACCCAGGCCTGCCCAGCCCCCTGCACCTCCCCGCCCCACTCACACACACTGTCCATGCATCACTGATAGTTTACACCACATCCTCCTGGAGGTTTCCATCCCTCATACGGAGGGAGTGGACAGAGTAGACAGAACTGTGGTATCTTAAACTATATGCTAGGGTGCAGACGTGGTTGCATTCTTGTCGCTGAGGGCTCCCCACGAGAAAAAAAGCTAGTCTTACAGTTGTATCTTTGGGCAAAATATATTTTATTCTGAGAAGATTGAGCTGTAAGGAAAGAGTTGTGCTCTGCCAGGTGACAAGATGTTTTGAAAAAAGAAAAACAATCCATAATGGAAGCCATCTGTTTAGTTAATGCAGGAGAGAACCGAGGCTATTTGTCTAAATGCTGCCTTTGTTTGGTGCCTGCATATTGAGTTAATTAATAGTTTAATAACATAAAACCCCCCTAGGTTGTTATTTAGCCTCTGACAGACAGGGAATGGTAATAGAAGCTGATGAGGGTAGAAGAGAAAGTGGGAATTTAAATGCCGTTGTTATGAGAGGACGTGGGTGGGGGGGGGGCTTTTCTTCTGCAGCCCCCGGCTCTCGCCTGCCAAACTCGCAGCTGCCTCGCTAAGTAACTTTTCGCAGTTAAATTTCAGGCTAAGGACGTCACTACCGACTGGAGGATTGGTCTCAGAGCACAATGCAGTTTTTTTATTGCCAAAAGGAGTCGGCTTGCCGGGGTTTTTCCCCCTCTCCTCCTCCTCCTCCTCTCTCTGTCCCTCTGTCGATGTAGTTTGTGATTTGATTATGCGCACAGTGTTTCTAGGTCTGTGTGTCAGTGGCGCTGCAGACATGGGGAGGGAAAGAATAGCTTCTCTGTGTACGACAGAGAGTCCTCCGCACACACGTAACTATTTTACTCCCCCACTCATCACTGTCCGGTTCAGTTTGGCCTGGTTTGAATTAACTACAGACAGGAGACCATTTAAACCAGATGCTGTCAACAAAGAAATATGATATCTAAGCCATATGGATACAGCAAAAGCACCTGTGTGATTTATGCCTAGACTCACTGCTTTCTATCAGCTTACGGCGGAAATAAGAGATGAGCTTTTACAAGAGAGACTGAAAGTGGATGGATTCTAATCGTTGGGGTATTTTAAAGATTTGTGAATTGTCTTCCCTCATAGCTGCACAGACATAAATACATTTGGTATGTGAACCCCTATTTTTGTGTATTTTGATGCACATCCAGAAACAGTTTTTGTATGTATAAGAGTAGTGAGTGACATGTCAGGCTAGTAGCACCATTGCACCAGTTGTGAAGGAACCTACTGTACTGTTCCACTGTACCCTCTGGATATCACACCCATCAGTCTAAAGCTGGAGAAGTAATTTCACAGCCTGCAATAAAGACCATGACATGCAGCTCCACTCTACAGTACAGCGTTGTGCTTTGGATCAGGGGAGGAGCAGCAAATCCCCAAACTCTCTCCAGATATGGCTTCATGTTTATGTTTCAGGTCCAGCCTTTGCCCTGGTGTCCTTTGTGTAGCGTATATACACACAGAGTGCCCTCCCCCTGCCTTCATTTTGTTTTTCTCTTTCCTGTCCCATGTTCCTCTTTTTCCACTCTGTCCTTCGTTACCATGTGTAGGGGAGGCCCGAGTAATGAAGAGCAGGCTATCTGCTTGGCCTGCACATCTCTGTCTCTCCCTCCTCCCCTTCTCTCTCTCCCTCCCTCTCTCTCTCTCACAGCCTGTCTGCCCTGCCCTTCCATGCTAATTCGACCTACAAATTCTGTCCAAGTGTGACAAACGAGAGCGTTGTTGAACTCTGGCCAAACAGCTTCCTCTCTGTCTCTCCCTCAGTCTGTGTCCTCCCTCTCCCTCACCGTAGTCTCTCTCTCTTCACCTCCGATTCCCTCACTCACATTTTAAGCAGGAAGTCCAATACATGTATCTCCAGTGACATCTTTTTCCCCCTGTAACTAAACAAAGGCATTTTAGCTTTAGCTCAGGGCCCAGCTGTTGTGTTTTTGTAACCCAGTTGGAAAGCGTGGGACTTGAACCGAGGGACCCCTCCTCGACTCTACTGCAGCTGTCCCAGTCTTAGACATGGAGAGTTTGGGAGAAAGTTGCATCTCCTATTGCACTTATTTTTCTGCTTACAGTCATGTGTTTGGCTCAGAAACGTCCTCCTAGTTGTGGAGAAAGAAAAACAAAATCATCTGGGTAGTGGATACCCAGATGATGGTTGCGTCAAACCTGGCAAAAGCAATGAGAAGCAGAAGATTTTAAATGTGGCGCAGTGCTTTTAACTCTGCCTGTCTGGCCTGTTGCCATCACACACACATACACACACACACACACACACACACACACACACACACACACACACACACACACACACACACACACACACACACACACACACACACACACACACACACACACACACACACACAGCCACACTACACATAAATACTTCTCCAGGATTTAGTGTAGAGCTGGGCCTAGCCACATAAAACCAGACCAGCAATTGGCGTTTTGCGCAGCCAGTCATTACAGGTCTTAACTCATTACAGGGGCATTACGTTAATACATTTCCACTTTTATTAGCCTGTCTTTCTCATTTTGTATTGCTCTTGAACTCTCTACCAACACTTCTCTCATCCACTACGCTGCCTTCCCCTAGGCTAACTACTAGGCTGTCTTTTTAAAATAACAAAGTGTTTTCCATGTTTAAAAACCAACATGGAACAAAGTTTTTTTTTATCGTGGTCTGGATCTCTGGCATCAAACCCAGCTGGTCCCTTGCCTTTTTTTCAGTAGACCTCATTTTTCCCTCAGAGGGGTCCTGCTACAACTGAGTTAGAATCACATGTGACACTTCAACTTTCCGTGTGTGCGAGATCCGTTGCAAAAGGAGGATTTTACCAGATAACATCTCTCCATACATCACCACTGTCACTCAATTTTAAGAATGGCTGTAATGCGTATAATGTGCTTTATTGCTATGCGCTATTACAGTATCTCAAGCTCTGTGTACATTTAACCTGCCCTCTTTTTCCATCTCATGACATGGTATTGCTTTAAAATTGGATACCTGCTACATGCAATAAAGTGACAATTGTATTTCTCTGAAGGCTGATTTCCTACCTTTTGTTACTTGACTTGTTTGTCCGGATGCAAGGCAACACTGGGAGGAAGGGGATTATTTTCGGAAAACTTTTTTTATGTACTTTATTCTATGTAATTTCAGCCAAATCCGACTCGTACTTTTCTTTACCATTAGCTAAATCTGGAGCCTTTTTCCACCTTGTATAACCCAAAAGTCTGGTTTTCATCTCCCTTCCTTACTCTCTGTTTTGACCCAATTCATTTTGACCTGCATTTTACTGCACCAGAATGACGTCTATATTTTGCTTTTCCTCTTTCATTGTTGGATTGTTTGCACGCTTTTTTCTCAGTGAGGGAAGTATACTCTAAGGCTTTTGTCTTTGTTGTGGATGCTGTTTCCTCAAAACTGACACACACACACACACACACACACACACACACACACACACACACACACACACACACACACACACACACACACACACACACACACACACACACACACACACACACACACACACACACACGTGCGGCAGTCCGCTGATGACAACTGTCTTCCTGTTAATGGATGTATTTAGTCTGGCCCCTGTGTGTTTTGCGGCGACCAACCAGCCTGCACGCTTACCATGGCTCTGGTCCAGTCACTTTATCTCCAGGCTGTTTTTTTTTCTCCTGCTTAATTTGATCCTGGAGTACATTTCCATTCCCACAATGCAACCTGCCTCTTACCTCAACTGCTTTGTTCGTCCAAAAATACCTCCCAATGCTGCAGGGTGTTGTGAAAACTGTGAAAACTAGGTTGTGGCAAAGGGCCATTATGTCAATGTAAGCAGCCAGGGTACATGACAAACTAGTGATTTTAATTGTTGTGACAGTGACGATTGTTGTTATGTTAGCTGACATGGCCTGTCTAGACAAACTCATACTTAGTTTCAGTTCTCTTAAGAGCTTGAAATAAGTGTATGCTTCCTCTTGTGGGTTTTAATCATAGTTTTTTTTTTAAATATTTTTGAGGCGTTTATTAATAAGAAACAGGCATAACGTGGAAGGTAGAAACGAAAGTAAAAACTAAAGGAATAGTGAAAAGAGTGAGCGAGAGTCGAGTTCAAAGGCTGAACGCACAGTTGAAGTGAAGTTCCTGCCCTTTATGCTTAGCCTGGAGGGACCCTCAGCCCTGGTGAAGCCCCCATAGAGTGAATTTAAGAGGGTCAAACTTTAACAAGGTCCGTATTGATTCTCTGTGTTTGAGGGAGGAGAGGGTGTGTGTGGGTCTGTGGGATGAAGACAAGACAGGGGCGGTGCTGCTTTTTGTCTCCATCTTTAAGCCTCCATTCAGCCAAGAGGCAGGGGGCAACACTCGGTGGTCTGCACACCAGGGGACTGCACACTTACTGCTACTATTGCTGTTTGTTGGGCAACAGTTACATTAGGAACTCATATATAAAAAAAAAAATCTCAAACTTTTTACTCCGCAAAAAAGCTTCTTTTTTTAGCAAAAGATTCTTTGCATGTGTGAACGAACCTGGCTATCAACCTTTTCTGATTTCTTTAACGGCAAAGTTTTTTTCAGCTCAGTTAGTTTGTCTTAAGGTTGAGGGGATTACTATATTAACTGATTGGTAAAATGACAGAAATGGACCCTACATACCCAAAATACACCCTAACATTTCTTCAATATTTCATTATATCTTTCCATCACAACACTAATAAAACACTTTATCAATTAATACACATTATAAATAAAGTTATCCCCTCAAAATAACTCACACACACCATTAATGTCTAAAGTGTTCAACAAAGTGAGTACACCCCTAAGAAAATTTTCCAAATTGCCAAAGTCAATATTTTGTTTTCCATCATTATTTTCTATCACTGCCTTAACCCTCTTCATCATTCACTAGAGCTTCACAGTCAACGAACCCTCTTCTACCCATTCATGACGACATCAAGGATGTGGATATTAGAGTTCCTCCTCCATCTCCCGTTTGAATGCCCAAAGATGCTCAATAGGGTTTAAGACTGAGACATTTCACCATAACCTTACCCTCACTTCTTTACAACCAGTTATTCAGTGTTTCAATGTTCATATCTCCCTTTATGAAGGAGGGAATCTTGCTTCAGTATGCACATACATGTTAGAATTCAATGAACTGTAGATCCCCAGGCTGGCCACTCATGCAGCCCCAGACCATGCACTCCAACCACCATCTTGACTCTAGCAAGACACTTTCTTTTACTCCTCACCTTTGCTCCACACTCTTAACACCATCTGAACCAAATAAATTTTTTGTCTCATCAGACCACACATGTCATAAATGCCTATCTTTTGTTTCACAAACTTTTTTGGTTTTCACATCTTTAGAATAGCTTCCTTCTGGAGACCACAGACCATATTCAAGCCTGACAGGTACCCCCCACCCCTTCAACCCTTCACAATCTGGCGCCCAAGCTTTTTCCAAAGCCAACCTCGGTCGCCGACCGGCACCAACCTCGTAACGGCCGGGGGATCCGACACCCCCCCCCAGCGCCGGGCTTGCTAAAAGCGAGGGAAAGGTAGGCGCAGCGCCCGACCACCCGAGCACTGGGGACCAAACGAAGTGGAGGCGAACCACGGGGCAAAAGGGGGAGGGGGTGCACCGGCCGGAACCGCCCAGAGGGTTAAGGCGAAGAAAAAAGGGGCCCATCCTTTGGTTGCTTTTTCTAGGGGGCTTGTTGCCCGTGCGGCGGGGTTTTGGGGGACTCCTGTAACCGCCTGCCTGACAAGGTCTTCGGCCGGAAGAAAAAAGGAAGGGGGGGTTGGACTTATATTGATAATTGATTCACTTTTTATTTTATATTTTTATTCTTTTTTTTGGCAAAACAAAACGATAAATCATGAACAAAATGATGGAAACAGAAAATAATCCATAGTGAAAAATGTTCAGCTCTTGCTCAAAAACGTTGCTTTACTCACAAGTTAAATGGATTCCAGAGCACAGGAATAATGATGTGTGAGATGCCTATGGCCTGTTGGGTGATTTATAAGGTCATTGAGTAAAACGGCCGTTGTGGCTGCACTTTTACTAGTCACACGTGGCTGCTGTCTACACATGGTTGGCTAGGTTACAGGGTAATACTTTTAAAAAGAAAAGTGGTGTTTTTAGTGTTTTGTTCTGCAGCTTACAGTAGTTTTTTCTTCATTGATTCATCTCTATACTTATTTTTGATGGATGGTTAAGACTGTAAACTGTCAGAAAACAGTGAAAATGCCAGAGCACAATGCAACAAGTTTCCAAAGCCTGAACTGCATATCCTATTGTCTTGATTTGTCTATTGGTCAGCCAATAAAGACACATATATATTCAATTATAATGATAGAAATGGTCTGTAAATGGACAAAAGTTGTAAAAAAAAATGTAACCTTAGACTCGAACTGTTATGGACTTTTGTCAGTATTCTATAACATTTTATAGACTAAACAACCAATCAATCGTCTGCAGATGAATCAATAATTTAAAATATACTTAGCCATTGCTCTAAAATAGATAAACTGCTGATTTCACATTTCAAGTCGGTAATCAGTATTCTGTATTTAACATTTTGCAAAGTCTGTGTCCTGACCTTGGGTGTCGGTTTACTGGGTTTTTGCTTTATCAGTCGGTGGCTGTGTTTAGATAAGACGTTGGTCTCTGCGTGTGTGAGCGTCACTCCACTGTAACAGTGTTGAAAATGTTTTACTTTTCCCAGAGAAATCTCAAGGCTTTTGAATATTAACACAGAGAGAGATTCACACACTCCTAAGAACAACCAGATGACCACTGAATCCTTTCACAAGGCCCGGGCCCTTTCACAAGAGCTTTCAACCACATCCAAGCCAAACCTGTTCCCACCGTTTTGTAAGCCTAGAGTATACACAGGCTTAGCTCCAGGTTCTCACTTCTCCTCCATGGGGTTGGTAAAGTCTCACACACTCACACACATGGGGAGGTAGGTGTGTTGAAATGATCCTTGTGTTTGATCGTTGGGCGATTTGCGGTAGCTTCGAGAGCATACCTCCCCTCTCCTTTCTGTGTACTTACCCACCAGTATCAGGCCCTTAGCCCGGGGGCCAGGGGAAAGGGGACCCCTCACTGATCTCAGGGCTGTGTTATGGTTCTTTGGGGGGGGGGGGGGGAATGTGCTGTGTCTCAGGTCTGGTCCTTGATCAGGTTGCTGGCCCCAAGGTGTGTTGCCTTTGGACTTAGACTTGGGTTGCTGACGAGACCACATGACCTCAGGAACCGGCTTGGATGAAATTAATTTTTCTCTTATCAGTCATAAACAAAAGAAAGATTAACAATAGAGATGGCTGATCATTTGTCCCTTTGTCAGCAACCCTATACGCCCTAGTTCTAAACTATAATCATTCATATTCAAATGGGAAACCACCCACATTGCACACACATTAATTATTTGTTCGTATCAAAAGGTAATATATTTGACTTTGACAACCATACAAAGATAAGTATCTGCTACTTCCGTGCCTCTGTGGTGCCATGGAAGAACAGGTTTGCTGCCACTTTTAAACAAGGAATTAAAGGTGGAGTGAGCAATTCTGGGGAATCACTTGATGTCAAAATAATGAATATTTCCTCACGATCCACCACCTGTATGCACTGTTTGCCTGCTTTAAAAAAAATCCAGTCTTAATACATAGCCTGGGCTCTGTAAACAGGCATTATGTTAGCAGTTATAGCTACAGTGGCTACTGTTAACCACTGGTGCCAATTTTGATAAACAAATAATCTTTTAAGTAATTTTCTAAGCAAACTTCAGTCCACAACACTTAGTGGTTGATAGATGTCCCTGCTGCTAATAATCTCCAGACCCCCAGATGCAGACACAGTGAAGCAAAACAAGAGTCTTCAGTTGATTGTTTTGAGTAGGACTCTCCCAGATCCCCCCCGTCTCACCACAGCACTGTTACTAGGCCGGGATTTATTTTCCTGACCCAAGCCTTTTTAGCCTCACATTCGTCTCTTTCACATACACTCTCTGCAAAGTTGTTTACCCAGAGTATTAGCTGACCTCCCTGCTACTTACCCAAACACTTCAGCAGGAAAGCAACACTACCTCCCCACTGGCCCACTGCCACTGCATTGTGATCGTGAAACCTTGGTGTTAAGCTACTCTCGAGTTAAAACACAACACAGTTAAGATCAAGGACATTGGCTTACATTGTAAACACTTCATCAGCCCAAAAGTACAAGCTTTCAGATGGGTTTTTGAGCATCTTATGTAAGGTGTACATTTGAACTTTTTTTTTTATCCTGAACCAGCACCCTTCTTCAATAGAATTTTTATTAAAAATATAAATCCAGGTATCTGACTACACCCAGTTATTTATCAACATCTCTTAGTCGGCCATTCTGTTAGTATTTGCGATTTAAGGTGTGTGTATGTGTTTTTCAGGTGTTCCAGGACCTGGGTGTGTCCGTGCTGTCCGGAGCTTCCGAAGGCTACAATGTGTGTCTGTTTGCTTATGGCCAAACAGGATCTGGAAAGACGTACACCATGATGGGGGCACCGGTGAGGAGAAGGATGCTTGAATCACTGCATGGCAATACAGTATATAGCCTCAACGGATCTCACTATGCAGAATGGAGTCAATTAAATTGTTACACAAAGTACTCTCTCTCTAACCTTTATTTATACAGGTATATCCCATTGAGTCCGAAGACTCTTTTGCAAGGGAGACCTGTTCCCATTTACACGTTACCATTCACACACACATTCATACACCGATAGCAGGCTAACTATCGACATTCACACGAGGCAAGGTGGGTGAAGTGTCTTGCCCAAGGACACAACAACTATGACACAGGTGGCAGTGCGGGCGTACTGTATAAACCAAAAACCAGGCTGCACTAACAATAAGCAAAGGCAAAAACTCTGTTCAGAAAAGCATTTAGCTGTGAACCAGTTCTACATTGAAACTCTAAAAATAATGCTACTGTACTTTCTTTTTCTTCTTTTATATGATGTCAGGACTCCATTGGCTTGACTCCTCGGATCTGCCAGGTATGTTATTTGTTTTAAATGATATGTGAGCACCCTAGTCATTCAACTACTAGTAGTTTGTGTTAATCACAACAAATTGCATATGTCCTTTCCACACAGGGTCTCTTCAGGTCTGAAGATACTTTTCCTGATGGGCAAAACTCAAGCAGAGTGGAGATCAGGTACTGGGTGTGACTATTTCCCTGTTTAAACGGTGCATTCGGGGGCCTCCTCCTCAAGTCGAAATTCAAATCACTTACAGAATAATTATACTGCATAGCTGCAGGCAGTACAATGCAAATCACAAAACTGGATGTTCCAAAATGTGTTGGAGGTAATCCTCAGAACAACCTCTTAAAAGTAATATGAATGTGACAAATCAGACTGTATGCTTTATGGTCTCTCCCTGCCATTCATTCAAAACTAAAAAAAAAAAAAATGTGTTTCTTACAATTCAAAGATGATCATTTTCACTGTGTTTCTGGGTCATTTGGTTTGGACCAGCAGTATAAAACGCAGACCCATGTAACCATGACTACGACCCCCTTCCAATACAACCATTGTTACATGTCAACCCCCCTACTTTGTATCTCTATTTTCCATTTTCCAAATGCCTAAAAGGTCAATGTTTAGATTGATAAGCTTCTCAGTGATGCTATGCATAAAATGAACATTAAATTATCCAGTTCTTTGACACTATATCAAGTGTGTCTTCATATTAAGATGTTTTTTTTCTCCCTCTGTCCCTGCAGCTTCCTGGAGATCTACAATGAGCGTGTGAGAGACCTGCTGAGAGGAGGAGAGCAGAAGAAGAGAGCCTCCCTGAGAGTCAGAGAACACCCTGACAAAGGGCCATATGTGCAAGGTGAGTGTTTGAAGCACCTGCATCTATACTCTGTCTGTATAAACAAAGTGATGGACAGAAAAGACTGTTTTTCGGGAAGAATATCTTCTTTTCCATTTCAGCAAAAATAGAATGCTCAAGATTCTGGTTTTTAACATTGCAATCTGTCAGCGTCCAACACCATCTGATGTTTTTCTTTTTATTTACTTCATGTGTTTGCAGTGGAAAAGAGATACTTACATGAAGACAATCATAAATGCACTAACACAGATGTATGTACACCTACCAACCTGTACACATGCACACATATGATTACGAAGTATCCTAAAAGTACAGAGAAAGTAAAACAAATCAAATTAATTATAATTGAAATACTATATTCAAACATGACCCCACCCTTCCAGGTGTAATTGCACCAAATGTTGAGCTCATAAATCAACAGATAATTTCCAATTTTTTTTAGCTTTTTCTATATGCTTGTCTTGCTGATTAAATACTTAACTAGAGGTCTAAAGGTCACAAATTCTCATTACCCGAGGAAAACGCTATGAAAATTTCACTGAGATTGAAATTAAAATAAGGAAATCTATTCACAGGTCAAAAAAAAACCCTTCTTTTATATAAACCTGCGGCAAACTTACAGTAGAACTTTGAATATTTACATTATGGCATTCAATGATCAGGTGTTTTCACCAGTTATGAGATGTAAGAAGTGTCCCATGACCATTTGTACAATGTATACAAACACCAAGTGTATCCGAAAAGAATTTGTGCGAAACTCTTGGCATGAAGAGAGGGAAGATGAAAGTGGATACCAGAAGTATTTCTACACTTTCATACACACTTCACACACACTTTTTATCAAATTATGGACTTGGATATGTAACAGGGTCAGCAGTGTTTTGAGTAATACTCTTGTCTTATATGTTTACTTTATAAGTCCCTGTTGTCAGTGCTGGAATTTTGTTCCGTTAAGCTTTTGGTCAGTTCCAGAATTGGCTGTCCTGGCTCTAATCCAGACGCCTCTTTTAGCTTGTCTTACTTTATTTCTCTCTTTCTATTTCTCTCTCCATCTCTTCATCCTTTCCTCTCTCTCTCTCTCTCTCTTCCCCTTTAATCCGCCAGTCTCTCTGTGTTTAAAGCCCCGCATCCACTCATTGTCTGTATCAGGAGAAGAAGTCCCAGTAGACCAGAGGAAGTGAAGTCATTTCCTTGTGGTTCCAGAAAAAAATGCTTCACATCACAACACACACATAGAGCACATTTAAGACTCCCAGCCAGATTCTTACTTTCTTCTCCATCAACACATGTGCATTTAAAAGTCTTTTGATATTCTTATTTTTGAATAATTTAAATATTTGTGTGAAATATTCATATTTAGAACATGGAATAAGTAACCGCGTGTTGTAGCACCGTGAGAGTTTGTGGCAATGTGCGTGTTAATGTGTTTTACAGCTTCTGAAGAGATGTGTGATTCACACCCAGAACTAAAGCACTGATAGGAATATATGACACATCAAGTGTGAGCAAAGTATTTATCAGATATATTTCCTATTTTCATCTTTTTCACACCTCTAATACCTCTGCATTATTACTGTTGTTTCAAATGTGTTTTTATTCATCAAAAGATTTGCAAAGCAAATACAGTACAATGATTTAGTTTTTCCCCTTTTTTCTTCCCCCGAACACACCCCGCCCATATCCCACCCCCCCACCCAACCACAAACAATCCTGCATCAAAAAAAAAAAAAAAGCACACCTGAATTACCTTTTACTAAATGTATCAGTTAACTTGTTCCTAGGGCAGCCTTAACCTCAAAATGAACATCTAACATTTTGAACATGTGTATTCTTAAATGACATGTGTCTGTTATTAGTTTCAATTCTTTAATGTGCATTTCGATACACAAAAAGAGAATCTACTCTTCCAGGGAGTTTCCCCCAACACAAGTCTCACATTAACTACTTCCCACTGTGGGAATGAGGTCAACTAATCAACATATTGGTGTTCATACAAAGCCCTAACTCTCTCTGTAAAATTTGCTCAGTTTTCCCAGCATTTGTTATTTGCTTGTTTTTTTCTCTCCTATCAGATCTGTCGCAGCACGTGGTCTCAGACTGCAAACAAGCCCTGGACCTTTTAGAGGAAGGTATCGCCAACCGCATCACTGCAGCAACCCACAACCATGATGCCAGTAGCAGATCCCATGCAATCTTCACCATCCAGTACACACAGGTCATCATCTCCAGTCAACTTGTATACAGCTACACACACACACACACACACACACACACACACACACACACACACACACACACACACACACACACACACACACACACATCAATATGTTATTAAACCTTCTTTTTAAATTGTTGGCATCTATTTCCAGGTGCAGAATTCATCATTATCTGGAGATTCCATACTGATTATTCTTGTCTTTTCTCCATAGGCAATCCTCGAAAATAATCTTCCATCAGAAACTGTCAGCAAGATTAACCTGGTGGACTTGGCTGGAAGGTGAAACTGTTATTTCATTCTGTTTTGTGTGTGTGTTTTTCCCCTCAGCAGCTTTGAAGTCAGTCATTGACACAACTGCCCCCTAGTGGATCTTTGCTGCTGCCCTGAGATGTTTACTGAATTCTTAATCCTGCATTTTTTATTGGTTAATGGTAAATGGACTTGTATAGCGCTATATCTCCGTTTATCACAGACTCAAAGCGCTTTACATTGTTTTTTGTACACATTCACCCAGTCACACACACATTCATACACCGATAGCAGCAGCTACCACGCAGGGTAGGCTTAGCACTAGGGTGCTAAGCTAACTAAGCTAACTATCGGGAGCAATTCGGGGTTCAGTGTCTTGCCCAGGGACACTTCGACATGTGGCGGGGAGACGGGGGATCGAACCTCCGACCCTGCACACCAGAGGCGAACTTCCTACCCACTTCGCCACTGCCGCCCCGATAATCTGTTAAAATGATTGCGAATTACATTTACCTCAATTAGTTTTTTTATGTTGTGTTTGACAGTGAGCGAGCGGACCCTCACTACTGCAGGGACAGACTGACAGAGGGCTCTAACATCAACAAGTCGCTGGTCACGTTGGGCATCGTCATCTCTGCTCTTGGTAAATGAACATACTGTGTGTGATTCAGTAAAGTGTTTATTTGGAGATACATCCAGCAAGGACTTCCACAAATTACACATTTTTGCCTATTTCCTTTGGTCCATAACACTCTCCATTAACTTTTGTGCCTGTTCTCTCCATGCCTCCAACAGCCCAGAACTCCCAGATGTCAAGCAGCTGTCAGAGTATCAACAGCATGGCCTCTGAGGGCGACAGCAGCACAGTGGGCAGCCACAGCAGCTCCCTGTCTGGAGGAGGAGGAGGTGGTGGTGGTGGTGCTTCCAGGAGGCACTGCTTCATCCCCTACAGAGACTCAGTCCTGACCTGGCTGCTGAAAGACAGCCTCGGCGGCAACTCCAAAACCATCATGATTGCAAGTAAGTCTTTCAATTTCACAATTTGGCAACACACATGGAAAAGTGAAACAATAATTTATAGTCAAAATAAAAATTGTAATATATTTTATTTCGGAAATGACATTCAAAGAGTGATGGTTATGCTTTGGAAAATGGTTTGCAGTGATGTGACCACGATGTGACCACAATGGCAAAAAAAAGTTTTTTTTAATGCGACTACTAATTTTTGTGTGTGTGTTTGTGTTGCAGCCGTCTCACCGTCCGCCAACAGCTACAACGAGACCCTCAGCACCCTGCGCTACGCGGCCCATGCCAGAAACATTGTCAACAAGCCTCGTGTTAATGAAGTCAGTGGCTGCTCAGTGTCGCATGACAAGATGTAATAGTTTGAACTAAATGTTTCTTTACCAGATTAATGTGTGCTTTGGTTTCTGTGCAGGACGCCCATGTGAGGCTGATCAGGGAACTGAGAGAGGAGATTGACAGGCTGAAGAGCATGCTGCTCAGCTTTGAAATGGTACAGTGACCTTTTATTGTTGGAACGTAGCTGGCACTTACTCTCCCGAGGTTACATACCCACTGGATTTACCCCCATAAAAAAATCCTCAAAGTAGAGCCTTGAATAACAGAAATTCCCATATCAGAGGTTTTTGTTGCAAATGCCTAATACTGTGCTTTGAGTTTTTGTGGCATTTTCAATCAAGTGAGGTAAAGATTGAAAAGCATTGTTATAAATGTGACATAGTCTTTTTGCACACAGTATGACTAATCATTTTTATCCTCTTGATTGACAGCAGCGTAATCCTAGTCCGTCCCTGAGCGACGACAGGGATGGAAATCTTTCTGACATCGTGCTACAGAACGAACTGAAGGTAACACTGGGTCCATACAGATGGTTACGGCTGCCAGACAGCGTGCTTACATATTCTGTTGAATGTTTTCATCAGTTTACCACATATGTAACTACATAGAACCACAGGGCAACACATAATCAGGAGGCTTAGGCCAAACATAAAGCCTCACCCTGCAAAAACACTCAATTTGTCATCTTTAACCTCATTAACCTGTTAATGGGTCCATCATCAAATATGCATTTTGTACAGCCAAGTATTGTTGAAACTTTACACTTGAGGCAGGTCACACAAATTGAGAAAAGGTACACTTATTGGTGGCTATATCATCATTATCTCCCTGACCACTATTCTGGTTTCATTCCCCTCTCTCAATAACCTCTTTTCATTGTCTTCCTCCCTGTCTCTTTCCAGGTGGAGCAGTTGACAAAGGACTGGACTGAAGGCTGGACAGACAAGAAGGAGCTGCTGGAGCAATACAGTGTGGACATCAACCAAGACCGGGCGGGATTCCTCATCAACTCCCTCCAACCACACCTGGTCACTCTGCATAGAGACGTTCTGAGCACCGGGGTCGTCTTCTACCACCTCAGGGTATGAAGACAAAAAGGCAAACTGACATGTTGCGTCCAGTTATGGAATTGCATTTTTGGCGTTATTTAACTTGCTGAGGTATTTTTTACTTTACTTTATTCTGAGTCTCAACTAGTCTAAGTGTATGAGTTAAAGGTGGAGTCAGCGATTCTGGAGAATGCTTTGTTGTCACAAAGTACAAGTCACCTTTTTGTTGAAATCAGTGAATATCTTCTAAGGATCTGCTACCTGTCCGTACTGTGTGCGCACTGGAGAAAAAAAATCCAGTGTTAATACCCAATCTAGGTTCTGTAAAGCAGGAATTGTTGTTTTCAGCTCACAAAGTACGTACAGGTAGCAGATCGGAGATATTCACTGACTACTCACTGTCTTAAGCATATACTTTTTCTCTGCCTCTTTCTTTGTATGTTTCTTTTTATCACCACAGAGACACATCACTGTTCGACTGTTAAAAATAAACATTTGCACTAACAACATGATGCAATCTCCCACAAACTGATGTTCTTTGCATTTGCTCTACTTTTCCCTCAAAACTTTTCTTTCAACTGAAACATCTCTTTTTCCGACTAGATTCTTCCTCCTCCTCCTCCTCACTTTATTCTCTCTGTTCTGCTAGAAAAACTCTTGAGAAAAGGTGCGTTTCAACTACTACTTTTCTTTTCATTCTACCCCTCCAACTGTCCTGTCGATCTCCCATCTGTGTGTGTGTGTGTGTGTGTGTGTGTGTGTGTGTGTGTGTGTGTGTGTGTGTGTGTGTGTGTGTGTGTGTGTGTGTGTGTGTGTGTGTGTGTGTGTGTGTGTGTGTGTGTGTGTGTGTGTGTGTGTGTGTGTGTGCATGTCTTTGTGTGTGTGTGCCTTCATAAAGCTTGGTTGGATAAGAGGCTCTTAGTTCTGAGGTTAGGACTCCCAGGAGCTTAAGCTGCCCTGATTCTGACAATGACAAGCATACCCTTAGGCCTGACAATTACACTGTTTCCAGCATGTGAAGAGCCAAGGCCACCTAGGAGCCCATGTGGTCTTGACACCATATCAGAAAACCTTTTAATTCCATTAGATAAGACGTAATAGTAAACAAATTATATTTCCTCTGGCAGCAAGGTGGGAGATTAGAAGTTAAATGCCAATAGTTTTCTGAAGATATACTTTACAAGCACTTTGTCGTTATATCTTCCATTGCTTGTGTTTTGACCACAAACAGCTAATGTTAGAGTTAGCACAATGGTTGATTTGTTGTTTTTGTTAATGTAGACTCTTAATAGAGCAGCCATGTTCACAATGCTTTTTTTTCTTACAGGAAGGAGTTACCCACATAGGACCTCAGGAACAGCTTGAAGAACCACAAATAGGTATATTTATTTTTTTATATAGGTATGTTTATTTATTCATTTGGTCTCCATGTTTCCTCATCAGACTCCAAAATGTTTCTTTTTACACTGTATAATGTTCAGCATTAAAGCAGAGCAGAAATACAGAAAACTGGTTTTCGGACAAAAAACATGCAGCATAAAACATGAAACATATCAGAAAACGTAACCATTACATGAGGATGAGTAAAAATTTCCCTAAAATGCACTGTTAACTTCTCATTAAAATGCTGAGCACTGAATATATTCAGCAGTACAGCAGTTGCATCAGCACAGATCTAAGTCACTATGTGTTATTGTGTTTCTGCTTACTGTTTCTAGTCCTGCAGGGCAATGCCAGCTGTCAGATTGAAAACCATGAAGGTGTTGTAACCCTCAGACCGCGGCCGGGCTGCGTCTGCCTGCTCAACGACAGACAGGTCACTGAGCCCTGCAGACTGGCTCAAGGTCAGCAACAGTTTATTCACACTGCATTTTTCCACAGGCATTTATTTTTTATTTTCTTATTTGGCAATTTAAGTGGCAATTACTATCTGTCATGCCCTTAAAAGTGTATCTTAGGTACACTTGTGAGAGAGTAGAAAGACAAAGTTAGGAAAAAGAATAAAGATCCATGAAGACACTAAGAATATCTTAATATGAAGGCCTTTGTTTATCTGTCACTGCGTGGCAATGGTGGACTCCGCTGACAAAGCAAATCACAAGATAAAGAGGTTACTGCTAAGTAAAAATGTACTGCACTATGCTGGATATCACATATAGGTTAATGTACCATTATATACACTACACACCCCCGCTTAAAGATGCACTCATAAGATATGATAGTATTTATGGGTCAATGTAGTATTATATATGCACGCACGGATAGATTGTCCTCAAGGATGAACATATAGACACACGCAGCCTGCCCCGCTCATACACTGCAGCACATACACTGCAGCACATACACCTACTGTACAACATTGTGCTACATGATGAGCACAGCTTGTGATGAGAGATGTGTCTCTCTGTCTCCAGGGATGGTAATCACCTTGGGAGGATTTTTTTTTTTTTTTTTTTAAATTTAAAAAATCCCCCAAAAAAAAAAAAAAAATTTTTTTATATATTATATATATATATTTTTTTTTTTTTTTTTTTTTCTCTCCATCTCCCCCCCTCTGTGCACACAGTTTCGTTTCAACCACCCAGCGGAAGCAGCCGTCCTCCGGGAACGCAGGCGGGTAGGTGCTTCTCTGCTGAAAATAAAAATGAAGCTTTTGGTTATGTTATGATGGCAGTCATGTTATAAATATATGCCAAGTATAATTGTGATGCACAAAGTTCTGTCTGATTAGTTTCTACAAAATATGCAAATAGTGACAGTTGTGATAGTTTATAATTATCTATGTTAATATTAAATATATTTTCTTCGATGTTCTCAGACCAGTGAAGGTGGCATGACCTGCACCTATATTGACCTTTGCCCCTCGACTCCTGACCACAGGTAAATAGTGCATCCACTATGAAATTCAAGAACAACACACAATATTCATCACTTCATCATCTTTGTGGTTGTTGAAGATATTAAAAATAGCATAAGTCAACATGTCCATAATGTGATTTCGACTGGTAGCTATTTTAATTACAAATATCTACAATTTATTACTCACATGTCGAAATGTTAATCCTAGATAACGGTAACTAAAAAGTGTTTTACAATACAGATGTCATAAATAGTATTCTAAATAGAAATTCAATTCTAAATAGTCTGTCTACAATTAAATGTATAACCAGTAATATAATTTTAGATTTCAAAAAAAGGTTAAGGTGATTAAATGTTAAAATAGATAGCTAGATAGACATAGAGGTACATGTGCTGTACCAGTGTTCATGCTGTAGAAATAGGACAATGCTTCATGTATTTTTTAATTCAGTTGGTGGAGATGGCATGTGGTTCCATTAGCCCACACCCTCGTGAGCAATCCCAGTTAGCTGTTCACAGGACAGCCTCAACCGTTGCTTGGTTACTGCTGAGACGCTGAACTGAAAAAACCAACAACATTAGCTTTTACTTTAAAACTGCCACCGCCAAACTACTACATTCTAGACACGAAAATGCACCTTGGTGAGCTTAAAAGATTTATTTAACTTTGTCTGGCTCTTTTCCATCACAGTTTCTCAGTATTGTATTTCTTCTTTGTGTCTGTTTTATAGTGTTGGAGATGTGAAGCTCCAAGGACAGCTGGGTGCCTGTCTCTCCCCTGGTGAGGAGCCTACCTCTAGGCAGCGGGTGGAGGTGCAGCAGCGCTATGTGGAGAGTTTGCGACAGGATATTCATTCTGAACAAAGACGGGCTGAGAGAGAGCTGGAGAGGGAGCAGGCCCTCCTCCGGCAGCAGCACAGTGACGGTAAGTAGTCCTTTCATACACTCACATTCAAAATCTAACCCAAAATATTTGATTGCCTCAAAGAAAAATGTATAACCACATCAAATGTTGTACATTGATAAATCATAAGTAGGCGCTCTTTTGATTCTCCATTGTAAATCTTTACCCAACAGTCCAGAAGTGGATTTTGCTGGAGAAACAGCGCCTAGCAGCTGTAGAGGAGGGAATCAACCATCAAGAGTCAGGAGTTCAAACAGATCTTGACCCTGCACCACCCCTGGAGCAGTTGATAACTCCACCGCCTGATGACCAGGAAGTCCATACAGTGGCTCTCCCGTCAAACATAATAAGGGCCAGGAAGAAGGTGGTGCAGGAGGAGCTACTAAAGCATCACAGCCTTTGCCGCGCCGAGAGCCGCATCCATCGGAAGAGGTTGCACTACCAGCTGGAGAGAATCGCCCGCAAGCGGCATCTCTTGGAAGCTAAGAGGGAATTGCAGCGACTGGAGAGGGCTCTGCCTCCAGGACCAGAGAGCCCCGAGTCTCCTGAGCGGGAGTCACCTTCAAAGCTCAGAGGAAGACATTTTGTTTCTCGTAGACACTCATTCTCAGCAGATCTTCTGTCCCGGCTTTACCCACAGAACACCCCTATCTTCAGGTGAGCACATTAGGACAATTAGTCCATTGAGTAAATTTGATGGTGGGAAGGACGTGAGGAGTTTGGGGGGAAAAAGTCACTGTAGTGGAAGTCAGCCTTGTACTGGTTGCAGAGGGGGCCAGCAGAACTATGCACAAGTACCTCATACATCCCCACTTCAAATATACTGAACTATCCCTTTAATTAACAGAGGCTAATAATTTTATTTTAAATATTAATCATCAGCTGATTTTTATTTTATCTAACTTTGTTGTGGCTGCTTTTACCTTTTGTGGTGTAATATTTTCCAAATATGTGATCTTAAAATCGTCTTCTTCTCTCCTCGACAGACACTTCCTCACGAGAAACCGATCCACAGAACTGACGTCAAATTTGTCGGCAACCTCTGAGTCTATTGACAGCAGGAAGTGGGTTTCCGACGAGTGTCTTCCTCGAGAAAGAACCCAGAGTTGTTCCGGTACGTTCTTCTCAGGACAAAGTCAAGCCTGCCGGAGTCGAGCAAGCTCCTCTGAAAACATCAGGCAAACCGTCAGAGAAGAGCAACAAGCTCAACCATGTCGGGTGCGACCGGAAAGAAAACCTCTGCTTCCAAACCGGGACCTGTCTTTTAAGAACAGATCTGATCAGAACTCAATGCTTAAGTCGCCAGTTGGAACGACTTTGAAACCAGTCAGCAAAGAAAATACACAAGAACCTACAACAACCAAACTCAGTTCTCAGATTGTTCCTGGCATTAATGAGATAACTCAACCTCATTCAGGTACCAAAAGACTCGAAACCATCAGGAAGACTCTCTCTCATTCTGTGGGTCCCAAGTTGAAGACAGCGCTGTCCAAAGTGTTCAGGAAACAACCGCCAGGTGTGAACGGAGGACGAGGCCCCAAATCTCTTGGGAGGATAGCGAGCAAATTCAACTGGAAACGAAGGAGAGACAGAAGCCTTAAAGAATCCAAGATGAGCCGAAGTAAATGTAACGTTAAAACCGCTGTCTCATGTGAGGAGCTTGACCAAAGGACTTTGTTTGAGGACGTTAGACAGAGGCGACGGCATAGTACAGGAGCTCTGATGAATAAAACCAGCAGATGGGTCGAGAGGCAGCAGGGATTGATGGGATGGGAGGAAGAGCAAGAAGATGGCGACGAAGGAATGTCAGACTGCGACAGCCTCTTCTCTCTTGATTCCCTATCATCTGCTTATGTGACGGCCCTAGCGGAGCAGCTGAGACGTGAGGAAGCAGCTCAGAGCGAATCAGAGAGCGAAGAGAGTCTTATGTCCAAAGATTCATTGGCTGTGGGGAGCAGTGGCAAAAGCTCAACGGTGGAGAGGTTTAGCCGAACACTGGTTCCGACATATTCGTTGGTAACAGATTGCTCCCATTCGTCCGTGCAACACAATAGAGCATCAGAGATCTATTTGGACGGGAACGGCTGTCCGAAACCTCAGGTAATCCCAGAAGAGGCGAATCGGATCCAGCAGGGTTCCCCAATATCAATAAGGAAGCCTCCTTCACTCAAGCCAGAAGGAGACACTGTACACAAATTGATTGAGGACTTTGGGAACATGCAGACTGCTTCCACCAGCAGCCCACACACCCTGAGCAGCTGCAGTGTGTGGGAGTCAGAAAACACGCTGGCGCTCACCGATGCCTGGTCCTCCACCGATGCATCAGACAGTCCTAGGATTCACAGGGATTCTCTACCTTTCCAAAGAAAAATGTTAAGAGGTTTAGAGAGTAGCAGCCCCAGTCTGACCAGTATAAACCTCTCAGAATGTCAGAGTGCATCTAGAAGCCATAGTTCAACATCAACCAGCACTGAGGGCGCAGATGTGACGGTGCAACGACACAGTGGTGAAATTTCATGGGACACATTGGAACCAGATTTTCAAGACTCTCAGATTCTAACACAAGGTGAAGCCTTAAATGTTGTAGAATGCTGTGTAGAGCAATCAGGGGGACACATAGAAAATAAGGGAAAAGTAACTGTAGATAATCCAAACTACAGCAGCAAGAAAAGTCCGGAATCCTTACCGACCTTAGATCAAACCACTTGTGTGTCACCTACTGAAATCCCAAACACTAAACAACAAGTAAAACTGCTTCCAGCGTTCACAGATGTACCTGAGATGGTGGCCGCTGACGTGACAATGTCCTCTAACACGGTAATCTGTACATCAGGATGTCAATCAGTGATGCATTCCTCTACAAGTAATGCTAACTTAGGTCAGGTATCGAACAATATGTCTGATGCTGCAAGTGTGTTTGAACCTTCCAACGCAAATGAAGTGCTATGTAATACTCAAGGTGTAACAGAAAAGTTCAAAGAACTACAGCAGTATGAGTTTGGCAATACCAAATATTTAGATGAGGTTGAAACCAAAGGTTTGACTGAGCAGTGCATTGCACTACAGCAAGAGATTGTTAAATCACCTTGTAAAAATTCCAGGAAGCGGAACAAAGACCAACAGGATGCTTTCATTGGCAGCCTGAAAATTCCTAAAAGGAGCAACAGCAGGGAGTCGGTAACCTCCTACTCTGAACCAGTTGGCAGCCAGGAAGATATTTGGCCTGATGACAATAATAACAGCAGTGACTCCAAAGGGGAACAGTCTTCTGTGGAAGCTGACAGCCCTGTATTTGATTCAGTTTGTGTTGATGGCACTATAAGAAAAGATGCTGTGGTTTCAGTGGCATCGGCCGTTTCTGATCCCATGCGCAGGAAACTTGTCCAGAGTTGCCAGATCTTTGAGATCTCCGAATGTGGTTTCAATAACTCTCAGATTGGTTCCTCTGAAGGAGAGAAGAAAGTAATTGAAAAGGTGGATGTAACAATGAAAACAGAATTTGCAGCAACAAAATGGGTTGAATCTCAAATAGATAATGTCAAACCTCAGGAAGTTAGAAAGCACAAATGCAAGTCGGACGCTATCTGTAGCGCCATTGACCTGAGAATCTCAGAGATGGTGAAAGAGCATGTGAAATTATCATTGATTGGCAGCAATAGTGAGGGGACGGGCAAGAGCCAAAGCATGATTGCATTGTCATCATCTGCGCATCATGTTGTCTGTAATAGTGTTAAAAGTAAATGGGCGGAAAGAGAGCTGAAAGATGAAATGAATGATCAAGTGAAAGGAGCAATCCATCGTGAACACCTATCACTAGAAAGGTTGACTAGTGATAACACAGGTGACAAAAGTGAGAACATGGCATTAGATCTGCTAGCTGAATTGAGGTCTAGCAACCAGGGCAACATGTTCAAGTCCAAAGACGTAACACAGAAGATTGACTTTGCTCATAATGTTTCTGACGTTGCATCAAACAAACGCCAAGTAAACGACCATTATACTTTCCAAAATTCCATCCAATCAAATCTGAAGCTTAACAGCAATGGAGCATATGGGCGCTCAAGCAACCCCACTTTGCAACCAGTCGCATTGTCCTCAATGAGTGATTCCTCTTCAGCAAGAAAATCCATTCATTCTCAAGGAACTACAGTGGAGAATGATGCTTTATTTAAAGAACTGACTAAGTCAACATCTCATCTCAATCCCTTCATCAGTGTTACATGTTTTAAAGAAGTGGGCATCCAGAGCTGTTTGGATGCCTCTGTTGTCAATCCTGATTTCCAAGAACCGAGCCAAATACCCAATGAAACCCCTTCCACCATGGGTGATCCAAAAGAAAAGGCTGGCTCTAATCATGTAAAGGACGTCAGTATGGAAGCCACCTCCAGTGTTGAAGATAAATATGTGTACAAACAAAACTCGTCAAGGACAATTTCCCAAGTTTTCCAAAATATTCCTGACGCATCTTTAAAATTATTATCAGGTGGAGGAAATCTTCAATTAAATCAGCACGGATATCACAGCAACCAAAACAAAACCACTGATAAGAACGCCTCTATGACGAGGTTTGATGTGAGTCCTGGTTACGATGGAAATGGAGAAGCAGCCAACGCAGAAGGAGTTAAACCTTGTATTACAGCACAGGAGCACCTCAGCTGTCCACAGACTCATTCAAAGGACTTGGCTCAGACTTGTGTGGTCAATATGAATTACAACAACAAATGCCAAAATGTATTAAATTCAAATGACAAAGTTGATAAGGATGGGAAGATTGAAAGAAAACAAGACTCTGTAATGAAAAATGATAAAGGGACATCGACCCAACAATATGAAAAGCATGTTCCAAAGACCTTCACACAATCCAA
Organism: Hyperoplus lanceolatus; assembly: GCA_026929865.2. NCBI lineage: Eukaryota > Metazoa > Chordata > Actinopteri > Uranoscopiformes > Ammodytidae > Hyperoplus > Hyperoplus lanceolatus. The sequence continues at coordinate 23,153,646 of CM049408.1, read as the reverse complement.
ATATGAAGCAAGTATTTCTGGTTCTTTGCAGCCACAAGCCAAAACACCATTGGGAAATGCCATCAGAAATACAAGTTGCTATGGATCTGGGATGACTAAAGAGTTAAGGTTAAACACATCTGCTGTTAAAACGGCAAATTCTGCCCCAGTGCCTAAAAAGACCAAGTCTAAGAGGTTCAGAAGGTCCAAGACCCAGACTCATCCTACCTCTTCTTCAGAGTCCTCTCTGAAGTCATCAGATGAGGACGAGGATGACGACCAAACCAACAGAGTGCTATACAGCCGCCTCTCATCCAAATTGACAAAGCTTGCCACTCAGACCAGTGGCAAACCAGAAGCCAGATCAGCTAGAAGTACAGATTCAGATATTTCTACTACAGTGCCAGTGTGTAAAACTATAACTAAAACTTGTTTTGCTGGAACCCCAGATAAAAGTGATGTTAAACGAGACTACGCTCAAAAAAGACACTCTTTATCCCCTCAAGCATTGTCACTCGAGACAAATGTAGAAACAATCCCGCCATGTACAAGAAAAGGTGATCCCCAATCTCGAGACTCGCCTATGCATTTTGCCTCCAGTGACATCAACCCTTTTGTTCACCAATGGCAAGGTGATGACTCCAACCAACATTGTTTAAAGAACCCAGCATTCGGAAGTGCTGCTGACTTATCCTGTAAATCTCCACTGTTGAACAGCGCTGAGAAACCTATAGCAAGATGCTGCAGTGTCGACAATGGTTTGAACGGGCAGAATTCTCCTTTCAATTCCCATCTGAGCACATATGTCAACAACAAGCGGCTCTCCAGTACACTTAGCAGTATGGAGGATTATAAGGAACAAGTGAACAAAACAGCTCCCACCCGTCAACAGGGATCTGTCGATATCGACAATCATCTTGCCAACCTGACAGTGAACAGCAGTTCTACAAGTAACAACGCTACTGGTAGTTTTACTGACAATTCAGGTCAGGTGGATGAAATTATGTTAGTTTACTCGTCTGAGCAAGAGTCCCAGGCAATCAAAACACATAACCAAAGAAGAAGGACCAGTGAACACGGCACTCAAACCGAATGTGGCCTTCAGACGGTGATTATTTGTAACAGTGGTAGCGCTCCGAAGAGGAAAGAGCGGCACAAAAGGAGTAACACTGATTCACCTGCAACACAGAAAACCAAAGTGGATGTTAAAGGATCTCCAACTTGGGCCAGTATGGAAAGCATGTCTGCTCACCTCTCTAAGCTGATCGACAGTACCGCTGACCTGCTAGGGGATGTCCAGGGAATGAGAGCAGGCAAATCTTGCAAGTCCAGTCCTAGGAGGAGTTTCAACTCATCAAATATCAGCATCTCTAACACCGAGTCCAGTGACTGCATACAGATACACTGTTCTACTCAAACAACTGTAGATGTTGGGATCCAAACAGAGAGGCCTTCATCATCGGCAAAGAAGGAGTTCGCTGTTCACGAAATATCCAGCGAAAGCCCCAAATCTCATGAAGTCAATGTGATAGTCAAAGTGATTGGTTCTGAGGTTGTCGGTGTGTCTCAAGACAAGACCGTGCATTGCATGGTGAAGAGTAAGGCTAATGGAGAGGAAAAGGTTCAGTGCATGTCTGACCTGAGTTTGAACACCTCTGCTTCAGCACAAAGGTCTGCCCCCCTTCTTAAAACAACTCTTGGAAAGATGACAGGTGAATGTCAAAGGCGTGTAAGATCTGCTCCTTCTAGAGTCTCAAAGCAAAACACGCCTGAAGCCCTGTGCCCTCCAAACCAAGAAAATCTCAGTCCCTCTGTAAGAAACGACAGATCACTTTTTTCAAAGAAAAAAGCAACATTCATAGATCGTGCATCGTCTCCCATACTAACTGTGGAAACAAGATTACGTATGAAGCATAAAGTAAAACAATCAACACTATGTCTACCAAAAGAACAGGACAGACACAAAGACCGTAATTCTGGGAAAGGCTCCCCTACTGTGCATTCTACCCAAAATTCTGAATGCACGACTGTTTCTGAGTATGATCAAATGCTCTGTCAGGGTTCAGAAGTTTCCTCTTGCCAATCCGAATCGGTATCACTTGAGAAAGTGAGTGAAATGAGCTCTAGTCCTAAAGAATCTGATAAATGCTCCGTGAGCCATAGTTCATCACTGGATAGACATACAGACACTGATAGGAGAAATGTCACCTCTAAAGACAAGGAGTGGAGGACTTCTTCATTACAAGGTTTAGCTTTACGGAACCAAATCTCTCCTATACAAAGAGAAAATGATCTGAGCGACCAGCAGCCCAAAGTAACTCATAAAAAAAAATCAAGCTTCTCAAGACCTGCAATCAATTCTGTAGATTTATGTGTTGATTTCTACAATCATTCCCCATTCAGCAACAGGACTGATCAACCTCAAGAAGACGACTTGGTGTCACTGGCACCAAGTGAGTGCAACACGGACATCCTCTTGAATATTACACCTGTCACCAGCGTGCGCCCTTATCGGGATCACAAGATAGTCCCAGAGGACCTGCCCATGCACAATAAGTTCACCAATTGGTCGGGCATTAGCCTACAACAATCAAAACAGGCCACGTTTCTTACCAAAGACCACGACGAGAGCAGAAACGGTGCAGAGTGGGGCGAGTCGGAGAGTTACGGCTCAAATGTGGAGTCGGTGGCACATACCAACAGAAGGGCGAGAGAGATAGAGAGGCTGCGACAGGAGAGAGAGCAGGTGATGGCGACGGTCAACCTTAACATGAACCCAAAGCAGCTGACTGTGGAGCTGACAGAGGCCAAGCTGCACTACGGACTCGGAGAGACGGACACACTGTTGAAGATGCTGTCGCCGAGGTCCAGGGAAGACCCAGCAACCTCTGCTCCTACCAAACAGGACTTGTATGATAGGTAAGGGTAGTAATGACCAAAACTTGGTTAATTTTGATAGTATAGAATTGTCTTGAGCTGATTAGAGCTCGGTTTAGTTCTAATAATGTCAATACTGAAGCCAGTATAATGCTTGAGTTGATCTAGAACTCTGTTTGAGAAAGATAATTAATAAATAAGTAAAACATATGTAATTTCTACCAACCTTTTTTCATTTAACAAAAAAGTCTGAACTTCTAGATCACTCATTAGCGTGTTAATGCAAGCAGCCTAACAATAATTTTGACAATTTTCTATTTTTAGGGAAAATTTCCCAATTCAGACAATGAAATATTTGATCATAGACTATCACATTTAGGAAAAAATATTGAACATCATCCATTCCAGACATTATTAGAGACCCTTGTGGAGGTTGTAAGGGGAAATGTATTGAGGTCCCCAATACTCTGGCCTAAAACTTAAATGAGGTGAACTGACCTAAATTCCTTTTAATTCATTTGTTTTTTATGGCTAATTTAATTTCCTTAATTTTCTATTTCTGTCAATCTTTCCTCTCAGCCACCGTAGGAGTATTGAGGGTTTGAGGCAGGAGAGGGAAGAACGTCTCCACACTTATCGGAGAGCCCGTAGCCTGAGTCCCAGCAAACACCCTCCATCATCGGCTCCTGCTGCTATGCCCAGTCGGCGCAAAGACTACCTGCACCAGCTCCATCAAGAGGAGATAGAAGGAACAAGGTAAGTCTAAACAAAATAATAAAACAATATTAGTCTTAAATTGAATACATTAAATGTTCTCAGGTTTGAATGATTTCTCTGAATTCTCTAAATGACAGAATACCAGAGGCCCCACGGGGAGGGGTCCAGTGTCCGTCTGACATTGAGCAGCTGTTGAGGGACTACAGTCGAGCCCGGGAGGAGGCCAGGACGGAGATAGCCAAGGCACGAGAACGACTGAGAGAGAGGACTGAGCAGGAGAAGAGGAGACTTCAGCAGCAGGCCCAGTCTCAGGATGTAAAGGTTGGTTTTCGAGCCATTGCAATATTAAATTAAAAAATTATAATAAAAAGTATGAAAATTGAAAACATTAAGTTTTTCATCAGAAGAAAAATACATCTCTGGGTATAAATATAATTATATTCCTCTGATATTGTAAAAAAAAAAAATAATCAAACTTGTTTGCTCATTAGAACCAAATAAATAAATCTGGTTAATACTAGATTCATCAGTGGGTTTTTAGCTTTAATCCACAGCACCACAGGATTGCAAATAATTCACTGGTATCTTCATCTGTGTTTGGCGCAGGACGACCTGAGGCATCGGACAAAAATCAGTAACAGCACGTTGTGCACAGGATCCAGCCTGAGCCTTTCCTCTGGGCCAACGTCGGGGTACAACAGCGGCAACACTGCACAGCTGCATTCTGGCAACAGACCTCTTCTGAATGGACAGGTTTGTACACTGATCTTACAAAATACAGTAGATTTGGGGGAAAAAATAAGATGAAAATCCAAGAATTTGAAAGCCATGTTTTTGATAATTTTTGTCTTTGTGTTTTGGGATTTTTTTCTCTTTCAATCAACCACTACAGAAGGTAACAGAGGGTATTGTTTTTACTTCTTTGTTCAGATCACAGGCTTCCAGGATGAAGGGCTGAAGGTCAGGACATGTCCTCCTACATGTGGTCCTCAAAGCGTGAAGACACGGAGAGGCTGGCTGTCTGCCCACGGTAAACACAGCTTTGCCCACATCTGTACCTGGTGGGGCACTTTCTCCCCCTCTACACGTTTGTACTGGATGTCCATGTTAACATCTGTGTGTTTTGCTAGATGTTCGTCTTGAGCTTCCTATCAACGGGTTTGATCCGCTGATGGCTTCATCTCCGTCGCCCCAAACTCGTACACGTCAACGCGCCACCTCATTCGGCTCCTCCTCTTCCATATCAACAACCTATCAGGACATCACATCTGGTCTCCTCAGTCGAGCTCTGGCTGAGGTAAATACAGATCCAAGTTTAGAAATTAATTTAATAATTAAATTAAGTGGACTGCTTTTGTTTTTCCGTAAAAACAGCCAACACCCACCCTTTTAAATTTACATTATTACAATATAATCATTGTCCGTGGTACTATTTCAGATATTTGTATTAAGTTGAATTGTAAACGTCCTTCTCTATAGGTGCGACTTGCTTCTTCTGGGGATTTGAGCAACCTTCTAATGGGCAAGGCCACAGCAGGCTGGAGGTGAGCTCAGCTATACTCTTTAATACACTCTACTAAAAATCATCTAGCTTAAATCCCTCAAAATCCCAAATATTATCCATTTGGCAATGTATTAATCTTTGGTTTATTTAGGTACCAGGGAGAAGAACGAGGTATCCAGGCTTACTACAAGCCCTCCTCCTCCAGCCCGTCTGTCCACAGCTTCCTGGGGGCCGGGGAGCTGCACAGACCCATAGACAGTCTGTGGAACATCATCTGCCAGCTGTCCAAGAGCCACATGTACAACCAGTCAGTCCGTTCTGTCTGGACACGACCACTAGATGACAGCACTCAGCTGGGTGAGCTAACATCACTGCTTTACATTACAATACCATAGGTTTAAAGCAACAAAGCAGACATAGTCAATAGTTGCATTTTACTGAAGTGCAAATTTGGTTTGGATGTACAATATTTCTATTTGATTGAATTCAATCAAATTATAAAAATGTTATTGTCTATCACATAGTGACAGAAAATTGCCTTTGGTTTGCGGCTCAAACAACATAAAGACAACATAAGACTCACTTAAAATCGCACAGTTCAACAAATTTGTAAAAAAAAAATGTGGAAAACAAAGCTGCATTATAAAGAAGCGTCTATTTGGCCCGGTTTAAAGCGTATATTGCAGTGGGAATGAAAGAGTTCTGGTAAGTTCTTTTATTAGCCAAAGGTACTCTGAAGCAGCTGCCTGAAGGGTTACCCTAACTGCTTTCCTTTCTTCTGCACGACTGTTCATTTCTGAGAGCTGGGTCTTGAGTGATGCCAGTGATTTTAGCCAATTCAAAGGGAACTCCAGCACATTTATCTTATAGAAACTAAAATGTCTTGGGGTCAAAGCATAGGAAAATCAGAACCAGCGAGAACAGCCTGGGACTCAGAACCCAACTGGATTATAACATCAGCCTGTCATACTCTTCAACTAGGCCTACTCTACATTCCAGCCCTGAAGGTTACAGGGAAAGATGAGAAGGTGCTCTTTCCGTGTGGTTGCCCCAGGTCGTCTTCCTGGTGTATTTCCTTGGCATGATGGCTTTTCTACAATGTATGACATTAAAATAAAACATATGTTTTGTAATATTACATTAAAAAATGTTTAAGACTAAACTTAACTTGTGCCTCATGGTGGGGGAAAGTGAGACAGTGGCTCACTTTCCCCCACAGCATTTGGCTCACTTTCCCCCACCACCATAATTTGAGAAAAAACTACCTCTCTTAGCATTTCAGGCTAATCTTCAGTTATCAGCAACACATGGTTTCATATGTTGGTAGTTCATCAACACGTATGATAGACGTTTTTCTACGTGTATACATTTGCTTTGGCACAACAGTTGATTAAGTTGACAGCAAGAAAATTTAGTTTTACAAATGCAAAATACCTATTTTGGTATAAAAAAACATGCTTACCACAGCACCATGAGGTCCTCTCTTTCAGGGCCATGGGGAAATGAGAGGGACTTGAAAACATATATCTCACATGACCACAAATGTTTTCCGTTGCCTAGATACAGGGGGTGGCTCACATAACCCGATGCCTCAGATTCCCCCGTTCTCCCCTATATACAATAGTTAAAATTAGCTCCATCTTGGCAACTATACCAGTTCTGAATTAAGCCTTTTTACTTTTGGTAAATTTTTCTGACAACACTTGACTTGACATTTTAGATGTAATGTTAATTGTAAAAGAGTATTGTGGTATTAGCATTGTGGTATTACGACTTAATTAATCCCCTTAACATTTGACCCCACCATCCTGTTAATACAGGGTTGATGCGTATTTGGATGATATCCCAGCTAATAGTTGCAGTCTGATTAAAAAAACTAAGTTATTTGCAAAGTAAGCTTCATGTGATGGAAGAGTTTACTCTACAAATAATGTGTGTATTTTGCAACAATATAAATATAGAAATAGTATTTTTAAATTTGTCTTTGCTGCAAAACTATTTATATTTTTGCAAGGCATTTATGGTCCCTGCTGCAAGTGTGTTCACTTGAAGTGATGCGTCTGCATCCATTAGCTAAGTATAGTACAGCACAGCACACTGTTCCATTCATCACTGACTATTTTATTGTATCGCATGACCAACTCCATTCTCACACCTGCACTATGCCGCATCTAATACATTTGCATCATAATTTTATCAGACATTTTACATTGTTCATTTGTATTTGCACATTCATGTAGCGATTAATGTTCATTATCTCTCAATATACATTTTTCTAACTTTTTCCCTTTTTTTCTAAAGGTTGCAAAATGAACAGCTTTCCAGTGTTGTTTAGCAGTCCCCGGTTATTTTACGTTTTAAATTACTGTAATTTCTAGGTTTTCATCAGCAATGTTTCCCTATGTAACATTATTATTTATTTTTCCTGTATTTTTATTTAGTTTACATACTAACAGATCCGTCCACCTGCAACCTCAGCCAGCCCCGGGACTTCTGCTGCATCAGCACTGAGTCTAAACAGGTAAGCACAGCTGCAAGAATCCTCCAGCCTATCCAGAAGATTACTGTCAGTCCTCCTCCTATAAGGGCCACTGAGCATTTGAAGCTTAGATCCCGTTTCCACTTGTCTTTAACATCTGGTTTTTGTGATCTGATCACATGAATACAGCTCTAACTACAGGTGAAAACACTCTCAAGACGCATTGAGATCGGATCACAAAAACCACATTCGGGGGTGATTTACGTCGCTTGTGTCCGATGTGTCCGCATTCAAATGGTAGTGGAAACACCAATGTGACTTTTGTCCACATTAGGTACCTCCTACTCAACTGCTGCCCCCTGCCTGAGCGGAAATACGTTGAAAATGCATCACTGGCGTTCATGCAGCTTTTATAGAAGCCTCATGAACGTTAGTTGCATCCGCCAGTATTGCAAATGATAAGCTGCGTCCTCTGTTTTCTTTCCACTGCGTATATCTCAAAACACGGAAATCGCTGCTATTGACTGGTGTGCTGCAAGGCAACAATTTCCTGTTCTTATCTGCTTAAAAATAAAAGTCAACTCGCATTTGGCTAGTAACAGGCTTTTAATGTGAAGGCGGACAGGAAATATTATGTTCGCACATGCAGTAACTCAACTGCATACAGAAAGCCGTATACTGGTGGTGGTGACAAGAGTGTAGCAGACGTTAGAAAAGCCGCCCGGCGAGCACACATCTTTCACCAGCCAAACTGGCGTAATAACTTACTCGCCTAAGAGTTTTTACTTTTCTATAGCCTACTATCTATGATATTTACCCGCATTTGGCGAGTGTTAATGTAGAGCCCTCTAAGCAGTGTTGTGCTTCGCGCCTCCTTGTCTAAATGAGACAGTAGCCTATCTCGTCAACCTAGACTTGTAATTATCTCCGCACGTAATGCATTTTAATAGCAAATGCGATTAAAACTGTGGCACTGTACAGCCCTGTATGTTTACTTGTTTGAACCCCACCGGTTAAAAACACCGATGCAAACGGAAATGATGTACGTGTTGATTTACATACAGAGCTGGTAAATGCAATCCGATCACAAGTAGACAAAGAAGTCACGTAAAAAGACAAGTATGAACACACGGACTGAGAGCTGGCCACCTTTGATCGGATTACGAAAATCACATCATAATCCCAGATGGAAACAGGGCCTTAGTTGTACATCAAAAAAACATTTTTTTTTCTTTGTTTTTGGGAATGACAAAATTCCATCTCATCATTTTAGTGTGGCAGGATAGACAGTGCTGTCTATATATTAAGACACATTTATGATAAAGAGTGTGGTTATATGATAGAACGTTTTTTCATCAATAATTTGAGAAGTTGTTTAGATATGATTTATGCTCACAGGAGCAACACAGAGCCAGAGGCAGTGGGTGCAGAAGACTCCGCGTCAGCTGTTAGTTATCACTGTCAGTTTACAGATGTCTCTTAGCTGATCAAAACGCTGCACTGCCTGTTTTATTGATGACTTTCTTTATATATATTCATTCCTCTCTGCCTCAGGGTGGGCTGTGCGTACTGGCAATGCAGTCAGTGTTTGAGCAGTCTCTGCCTCGTCCCAGTGTGGATGCTGTCAGAGGGGAGATGATGCCCAGCTGCTGGCTCCTCCAGCCGGTCAGACGAGGTGGAGAGGAAGTCACCAGGGTCATCTACATGCTACAGGTCAGTTGTTCATGTTGCTATAAACTAATCTAACCCATCGTTTCTTCTCTAAAGTTTAAGTTTATTGTTACACTATCTGATAACAGTGGATCCCAGCATTTTTAGATTTGCATGTTAAAATACGTCTTGCAGTCTATCAAAACTCTAATATTTTTTTCCTGAAAGGTTGAAGATTAATACCTATATTTTAATAGTATTTTTATGTGCAACTCACTTCACAGGATCTCCTGAATATATATGTTTTGTCAAAAGTGGTTGTAAAATAAAATGATGGTTGTCAGGCAATGCTCCAGTATATGTGAATAGTGTATTTGTCTTTCTCATTTTGTTCTCCTCCAGGTGGACCTAGGAACTCCGTCCTTTCCTCCCCGACTGTTGAACACTGTTGCCAGGAGACAGGCAGCTGTCATCTCTGATCTTGACGTCTTCCTCGCTTCATAAGACCCACCGGATGAAGATGCATTAGCAGTGAGCACTTACAGTAGAACAAAAACTCTCTCTATCATTAGTAATTTTTTTTATTTATTTTTTATTTGCACCCGAGATGTTTTTACTTGACTTTATTTTTTTATTCTACGAGCACTGTTTTATTGATCCTCTGTGACAAAGTCGGAAGCAGCTTTTTTTGTATGAAGGTATTTTTTTAATATAATACTGAAACTGTATTTTGATATTTGTGATGTACATTAATGCTTGTAACAATACGAATCCTATTGTACCAAAGATTAATTAGAAGTGTAAGGAAATGACACATTTTCTTCTTCAGGCACTGTGTATTTTAACCACTCAATCGCCTTATTTCTGCAAAAAAAAAAATGTCCTTGGCTCAAGGGAGGGTAGTTCTTTGGGATGATGGGGAAGGATCTTTAATGCTAGCAGAATACACATTTTAAATGTAAAGAAAACATAACCCTGGACGGTCCTTGGCGAAGTGTAATATAAGATTCAGTCCCTAAGTTATTTTGTGTGTTGAATAGTAATGTGGTGTATTGAAGGATTTTATAATATATATATATATATATATATATGTGTATATATATATATATATATATATATATATATATATATATATATATATATATATATATATATATATATATATATATATATATATATATATATATATATATATATATATATATATATATATATATATATATATATATATATATATATATATATATATATATATATATATATATATATATATATATATATATATATATATATATATATATATATATATATATATATATATATATATATATATATATATATATATATATATATATATATATATATATATGTATATATATATATATATATATGTATATATATATGTATATGTGTGTGTAGGCACATTTAAAAAAAAAAAAATGTTTTTTAGCAAAACAGTGGACACTGCTGAAGAGTCCATGAGCAAGATACTGAAGATCCCACAACCTCTGACCTTCTTTTTTATTAAGATATGGACACATAAATGGTACCCCGAATCTGAATAAGCTGAGTTTTAAGGCCATTTGTTCCGACCTGTTTTTCTGTCGTATTTATTTTGTTCCTTTTTTGAGATGCTGTTGAATGTGTTTTATAGTTGTGATGGTTTTTATTTTTTAATGCGCAAAGCATGGTGCTGTGTTTTCAGCTGCTTGCACAAAACATGTTAATTGATGTTTCGTATTAAAAAGTGATTTAGCTTTTTTTTGTAAAGTGTTGAAACTATGCAGAAGCTGATCAAAGGCTGGACTGTTGTCAGTCAGACCTGGGTCAGCTCTATCCAGATGAAGCCATATTATATACTCTAGTTGAAGGTTTAGGACTGTTTTGGCACTTTGTGACTAAAGATGTTCCCAGTGGAACCAAAGAGAAGGAGACAAAAATACTGAAGGCAAACGCTGAAGGAACATAGTGACATAGTAACTTTTTGTACTGAATTCTTTGTTTGTGTGTGTGTTTATCTATATATTTTTAATTGCTCATTTAATTTTCTAAAAAGCATTATTTATGTTTTTCACGATGTGTTGTAAATATATTTTATTATAAACACCTGCCACTAATAAGAAGTTATTTGGCATTTTTTTATGAATACAATGCATATTGTAAGTAAAGAGTCTCAGTTTCATTGTTTTTTTTGTCCTAATTTCCTTAATTTTACCATTTACCAAACTTGTATTGCCAGTCACAAGTCTAAGGTTCAAAGTCTTTCTCACTTCTTTTACCTACTGTATATATACAAGTAAAATAATTCTCCATTAAAACTCCTACTTAAGTGAACTTCAAAATAATGATCAGAAAAATGCACATTGCCTACATATGTCAAATCTTAAATCTGACTATATTACTCAGTTCATTTTACTGCACTAAAAAGTACAATATGTCCCTTTTAAAATGTAGTGGGGAAGAAGTATAATACTTAAGTAGAAGTTCTTAGTTACTTTCTGGCTCTGGTGGTGTCACATTGACAGGTGTTGGACATCCTTTGAAAGTCTCCAGGACTTGTCTCCATGTCCAGACCTGTCTTCTGTCAGTGCTGCGTGTAAGTGGCACGCCGAGGTGACATTTGTGAAAGGGGTCTCGATGGAAGGGTGGGTGGGTGTTGTGTGTGCGATTAGAGCCCGGTCGGGTCGGGGTGGAGTTGGGGAGGGGTGGTGGTAGTGGTGGAGGGGGCACAGGAGATCATAAGTGTCTCTGCCATTTAGAGTCACCAGCTCTAGTCAGGAATGTCCGTCCCCTGCGCGCAAAGATCGTGTAGGCTACTGGATGCGCCCACTTTATTTTTAACCCGGCAGGGTGGGTCAGTCTCTGGCTTTCGGGAATGACCGTGGAGCGTGCGGCGCCTACAGCCCCTTTCCCTTGTCCCCGGTACCCGAAACCTCCGTCCACTCTGACCAGGCACCCCGCAGCTTCAATGGGATTATAATTGCTTTATTGGCAGGGAGAAGGCTCAAGATAAACACTTTCGAACAGGACAACATCCAGAAGCAAGTAAGTGGAAATTGAAGGGGGAGCTAGTCGCGCCATTGTTAAGTGAAGTTATTGATCATTGGCCAAATTCTTTCTGTCACCCGTCACTTAATGCTGCTGTTTCCGTTTAGACTACCGTTGTTTGTGGTGGAGATACAAGTGTCCTCCAAACCACCTGTTGGAGCAGTCTGCCATTTTACTTAATGACGTCGTTTAAAAAAAATCCCATAGACCAATTATTCATATTAAATGACTGCGCATCCGTTAATAAAAAGTCAGTTTTATTTTCAAATGAGCCCTAAGTACATTCTTTAGTTATCGGTGTGTGTGATCTATCCGCTGTGAAGAGACCGCAGAAAGTGCGCACAATGACGTCAGTGCGCATGTTTGCGCGTGGAGCACTGTCCAAAAAGTTGTTATCTAAAGTTTAGTAGTGTTAGGAGAAAGCATTCAGACCCTAAAGTACAAGTGGAAGCATTGCAGTTTATGATTACATTATTGTCGTGTCAAAGTAGAATTTTATTGTGCAGTGGGTGAATGTGGAGGTTATTTATATAGCCTATTTTAAGGACTTTTAAAACTTTTGGGATAGTTTCTATCTATAAGTTCAGTCTGTTAAATAGCTTGTAACCGAAAATAGTTAAAAAGCCTTTATGTAGTGGACTCAAAAGAGAGATGTAGGAGAAAAGCAACATGAAATAGAAATACTCAAGTGCATGCCTAAAAAATGTGTACTTAACTAGCCTACGGTACTTGACTATCATCATTGAGGTTGTCCTGAGCCGAAGTCATTTTACACAGCTGCACATCTTTCCTAAAGCAAAAAAAAACAGTGTGGTGGCCTCTTAAATAACAAAATACATAGAATGTTTCCTAAGATGTTCCCTCTCATTCCCCTTAAAAGGACAAGTGTGTGAGAGTGTGTCGCCGTGTCTGGCACAAGAAGGGGGATTTTTTTTGTGTAAACACACTTCAGGAATAGTTTACTATCGATTCTTTATAACCTCTCTGGAGACCAGGCTCGTATATTGTTACAATCAAAACAACATTGACCACAACAAAGAAACACTTTTTTTTTCTCATGGCGTGTGTATACATATATGCACAGTATGGATTATGCTAAAACAGTTTTTTTCTTATACGCTCAATTTCCAGCTTGTTTTCTTTCCATTGTATCTTGTTAGAGTGCATGAATAGTATAGCAGTATGTTTCATGTTGATGTTAGTATTTGGAGGAGTGGGTTACAGTTGCAGACTTCGGTGGTCACTCAATCCAGTAGCCATACCTCCCCCCCATCGCCCTCATCCACTTCCCCTCCTTTCCACTTCTTCCATATTGATCTCTGTCCACTCTGTGTTTTAGAGCTTAGATTTACTCACTGTGTGGGACCAAAGGCCTCCCTCTCCTCAGTCCAGTCTCTGCTACACACACACACACACACACACACACACACACACACACACACACACACACACACACACACACACACACACACACACACACACACACACACACACACACACACCACACACGTCTCTTATTTCATTCCTCTCCATCTCAGTATAATGTGCTGGCAAGCTAATGTGTTGCTTGCTCCGCGGCGTGCAGGCCATCAATGTGTGTGTAGTTTACTTGCAGGTGGGAGCAACGTTTCAGAAGCAATTATTCATCTCAGGTTGCTGAGATTGTAGTCTACATTATTTATTTTACAATGACGTTTTGCAGTAACAGCAAAAGAGGGAAATAGGTGCAGTCAATTTGAATCACAAAGGTTAGCGTGAAAGGACATGTTCAAAGGACAATTCAGAAACTGAATTGTTTTGCTTATATTCAATTTTAAGAATAAAGAATCTTTGCTCAACTGCATCCACAAAAGAAGAAATGTAATATATTTATATATTTTTTTTACAAGCAGCATTCATCTCGAGAAATTCCAGTCGACATTTTAATCAACTCTATTTGACAATTCTACGATTTTTAAGAAATTACCCTTGACTCATCGGCTAACAATGTGCAGATATGGAAAATGTTTTACTTACCACACCATGTGCTGAGGACTTAATCTACGAAAGGTTTTGGAAAGAAACACAGGAGGTGCCAAAGTATTACATCACTTGGTTTATCAGTAGAGGCCAACAAAAGCAAAACATACAGGGTATCTGTTTCAACCTCAATATCAAACTCATGCCAAATACCTGACAGTGGTAACACTATTAAAAAGACCTGCATTATGTATGTGTCAGTGATGTAAACAAGTCAGACATGTCTAGATGAGTGCTGAAACACGATTCTACTGAAATTACTGAAAATCAATCATCAACTATTTGGATTACAGACTCAAGTCATTTATGAAGTTTTGTATGTTTTCTATCATTGTAAACTGACAGTTATTTGGACGCAGTTTCAAGAACTTGGGCTCAGGGAACTTTCAATTGGCCTTTTGGTGGGTTGGTTTGTCCACTACTTTGGTCCTGCCTGAAATATCTCAACAACTATTAATCATGATCCACAGAGGATGAATCCTACTGACTTTGGTGATCTCCTGACTTTTCATTCAGCGCCACCAGCAGATCACACTTTCAAGTCCAATACATATTGGTTCATATTATGTAGTGACATTACGATCAGCCTTGACTGCACTTTGTGTGAATATGTTAACATGCTAACATGCTAGATGATTAACACGTTTAGCATTACACCTGCTTCACACATCCATGCTAGCACTGCCATTGTGAGCATGTTCATTCGATTTAGCATTAAGAAGCCCAAGTAGGGCCCCAAAGACCTAGCATGTCTGCAGACTCATTATTTTTATGTCTTGTATATCGTTATTTAGCAATTTAAAAATTAAATGTAGTAAAGTAATTGCACAAATAATGTAAAAGTGTATGGATAAGGAAAACAGTTGAGAGGTGCATCTCTAATGGAAAAACAATGTAGTTTTTTCTGTGTCAAGCATTCAGTGACGCTAAAAACCCGAACATCAGGCATTTCTATGAAGCACTGTTTTACCCTTTGATAGTCTTGCTGAGGGGGACTTTAGACTTTTATTCTGCATAGCAGGAACTTATAGCTGACAGGATGACCTACAGTGAGTGAGCCGGACACTCAAGGATAGAACTAGAGGACACTCATCTATTGAGTCACTCTTGCTGTGGCAGGCTGGCAGTGAACTCCCTGTCACAGCCTGGCCGTCTATAAGCAGGTGGCCAGCTTGTCTATTATACAGCTCTAAATGGAGATGAGGTACACACTATCACTCAGGCTCAAGCCTCAGCTCAATTTGCTGCGGATTGTTGTCCTACCGCCAAGTCAAGCCGTCACTTTGGTCCTTTAACACGAACAAGAGTCTTAGGGGTTTTGTAAATACAGCGGACAGTTTGGAGAGATACAGGTCTGTACGGTGTGTAAGGAGGGTTTCGTGCTGTTTGACTGTGTGGTGCAGTAGGCCCGTGCAGGTCGTGTGTGAGGTGATAAGGGGATCCCCAGTGGTGGGTGGATCAACCCCGGGCTGATAACAGCCGTCTGCAGAGGTCTGATACTGAGGGAGACCTGTAGGATGCCATCATTGTGCATCACCAAGTGCCTTGACTCCGAATGCACTGGACAAATGCTCTCTCTCTCTCTCTCTCTCTCTCTCTCTCTCTCTCTCTCTGTGTCTCTATCTCTCTATATCTCTCTCTCTCTCTGGTCCCATTGTGAAGTCATGTTGTCAGAGATGGAAAGTAATTAAGTATATTATGTACTTAAGTACAATTTTGAGGAACCTTCACTTTAAGTTTTTTTTATTTTCCCCTGCATCATATTCTCTTCTGAAATGTAGGGGAGTAGAAATATGAAGTTTCATATCATTCAAATATTGATTAATATAATAATATACATTTAATACATTTACTTAGTTACTTTCAGGCACTGTGAAAAGCATATACTTCCAGTAGAATACATGCAGATTGTTTGTCTTAATTCTTATTTTAGTTTCAAGGTCATTACTTTAAAATGATATGAAAATTAATTTGAACAAATGGATTTCTTATTTCCCTTTCCTCTAATCTTTGTCTACTACAGCATCCACACAGGTTAGATTCCCGCGCCTAACATAACCTCATGGCCTTATTCTCACACACAACCACACACACACACACACAACACACCCAAACACACAAACGCACTAACAAAACCCGCACTTCAAACTACGTGAGCTGCATTATTCAAAGGAAGGTGGTTATTCGTCATGTTCCACAGTACATAGGGATTGCCCTCCCCCTGTGAGGCATGATAAGACAGCTATGCTGCACCCAGATAGAGCTATCTGAGCGGTTACCCTTCAACCCGCCATTCCACACAAAGAGTACACAGGCACGCTGCAGGCTGACAGTTGAGCAAAGTGACACTCACAAAATGGAGATTATGAGGGGTGCAGGAGCCTGTGGAGCCAATGTGAAAAAGCTACAATAGGCCAGATTTCCATGTAAAAATAGTGTCCTACATCTGGGACGTCACATAGATTTCTTCAAATTGACAAAATTACATTATCATGCCAGGTATAGGTACAGCCCCTTCCCACTGGGAAGGATACATTGAAACTCAACACCAAATGACACACTAGACTGCAGTGAGACAATTATTCTTATAGAGAAAGCTGGATTCAAAAGTCTGCATCATATAGTCCTGTTATGTCCCTACAGCAGGGCCGATATGTTTGATTCTATTTATTAAAGATGAATCTGCTGATCATATGGATTGATTGTTTGGTCTATAAAGGATCAGAAAACTCCTTGAGGCCAAGGTTATGTAATCAAATGTCTGGCTTTAATACTTAAATACCGCCTCAATACACCTATAAATAGACTTGAAAAATGCAAGTTTTGTTGAACTGTTTTGTTTATTTTAGTTTGACTAACGTTATGATTCTGCCATAACTTCTCTGGCTGTTGTGGCTAGTTGGTTGCCCGGGTAGGTGCAAAAAACGTCACATTCATTGGATTTCCGCAGCAGAAATCCGACCCGATTCCGTTTCATAGAAATAAGTGTACTACATGTTTTAGGGCAACGGAGAAAGTCAGGGAAAGTCTCATATCAAAAATCACATGACTACCAAATCACCCATATGCAATATATAAAGCAAATTGTTTTGAAAATGTTTCATAGTGGACCTTTAATATCTTCTCAGTTTCAATTTTGTATCTGCTGAACCCCCTGTTAAGCATCCTAATCAATCATGATAACACCTCTACTGTCTGCCTCTGTCCCCTCTCTTTCAGACTACCTCCAGTATTAGAAGTCTTTCCTGCCATTTCGTGCCATACACGCCCAGACCACCACCAGCAGAGGAGGCCGGCCGCCGCCCCCTCGCCCCCGCTCGCCACGCTGGCTGCAGCCATGACTTCCACCACGGACTTTGACAACGCGGAGATCACGCAGCAGTACAGCCGCATCAACACACGCTTTGACCTCACCGACGAGGATCTCGACAATGACAACTGCTCTGCCAGGCTGTTTGAACGCTCCCGCATCAAGGCCCTCGCAGGTGAGTGTGCGCATAGTAAACAGGCTTGTGTGCTCTCTCTGGGGCTTGTGTGTGTGTGTGTGTGTGTGTGTGTGTGTGTGTGTGTGTGTGTGTGTGTGTGTCTATGACGGGTTGTTGAGATGACAGTCTCTTCTATAAGAGGGTGGGAAGGGCAGAGAGGATGAGCTATAATTGGCCTATATTAAACTCTTGGCAGGTATGAATGGGCTTGAATGTGTAGTTGACCTTCACTTGGATTTAGTCAAGGAAATTGACAAAATCACCCTCCATGTGATCCTCGATTTTACTCCAAAAGCCCCTCAGCTAGAGCTCTGCCGGTGTTGTTGTGTATGTGTGTGTGTGTGTGTGTTTCTGGTGGTGTCCCAGCAGCTGAGCATTGACACCGCTCCGCACCCTGTGCAAGTAACTGAGATCGCTTGCACATTCCCTGAATGTCCACCATATGACCGGTCTGGACAGCTGCCCTGCCTGTCTCCCATAGCAAAGATCTCTGACATTTCTGGCTATGTTGGTAAGCTGTGACACACCTGTGAGGCGCATGCTTGGGCTTTTTAAAATAGCAGTGTTTCTGTGGTGGAAGGAGGTGCAACAGAAAAAAGGGGAGTTGAGGGTCAGGCCGTGATTATTTTCGGTTAAAGCCGCAGACACAAGAGAGGTCAGCCACAAGGTGGTAACATGACATGAATACGGCCATGTGGAGAGGGGGCTTCTGGGTAGCACACGGGTAGTGGATAGGATGCCTGAGTTTCACTTCTTCTACACACTCTTTTTAATGCACATGTTGAATGTCTGAACACACACAGCTATGCAAGAATGTTACCAATATTAAAAAGTGTAAGCTTCTGATTTGAACCGACATGATAAGGGTGGTTATATTCCACATTTTTCCTTTGTTTACTAATCATAAAAAACAACAGCGCATAGATCCCACCAACAAAAATCTCTTGTTTAGCCAAACCTGATATGACATATTCTCCTGTGACCAGTACCATCCATACATCGTACAGTTGTACGAGGCAGCTTTTGTAACTCTTATGCTTAACTTTATATCTTACATGCTAATCTTTAAATGTCCTTTACTTTACCAAGATATGTGGTTCTTCTATTTGTTTCCTCATAATCATTTGCTATAAAGACTCCAATGCCTTTATGCAAGTGTGCCTGACTGAAATAGAGAGGCAAATACACTGAATGGCTGTTTCTGAAAAAGATGATCATGAATAGTATCAAAAAAATGGGGTTTGATATAATGAAAATGAATTCAACATTCAATGCCAGCTTTCAGCACTGTATACGGGGCAACAATGTCTGTACCTAAAAAGTCCAGCGGTCCATCATATCAAACCCGTACGTCTGTTTGGCCCAAATGTTTAAAGTCATGACCGGATCTTTCATCAGGCAGCGCTCCCATCACTTTCCTGACTCTGTCTCTTTCTGTCTCTTTAAGTTTTTGGAGGCTTCTGTGTGGGCGTTTGTGATATTATGTTAGAGTGCTGCTGCGCTGATGTTTCTGTAACGCAATCAGCGCTTCCTGTCAGAGTGAAAGAGAGAGAGAGAAAGAGAGAGAGTGAAAGAGGGAGAGAGAAAGAGAGAGAGAGAGAGAGAGAGAGGAGGAAAGTAAAGAGAGAGCCAAGAGATGAGAGAAGCTCTGAATGACGCCCGCTGCTTAATTTACAGCTTGTGAACTCCCAAACATGCACCCGGCGGGCCTTCAGAAAGCCAGCCACTTGCCCCCACCGCTTACATTACACCCAAAAAATATGTCGTATTATTGGCACAGGAAATCACAGCTGTGGGGCTCATGCATGCTCTTCACACTGGGTGATGTCACGACTGTGTGGGGGGGGGGGGGGGGGGGGTGCTGCTGCTGTGCTGTTGTATACAGAGGAGTGGAGCACGTGGACACATTGAAAACATATTGTATGCATGGCTGGGGCTAGAGAAACCACTCTGAGCCGAAGCGAAAGGCTGAGCCTGAGCCCCTGTGCCGCCCGAGAGTGGAGGCATGGCAGCGTCACGGCAGCGGTGAGGAGAGAGTGAGAAAGGAAGAGGAAGAAGGGAGGGAGGGGAGGGAGGAAGAGAGATAGGTAGGGAGGGAGTGAGCACAAGAAGTGGGTTCTGGAAAAGAGGACAGAGAGCCAAGAGACGGAGGAGAGGAGAGACGCGGAGTGCCAAGCTCCTCTGCCTGGCTTCGGGGCTGCGTTTTGTTGTTGTTGTCGGCGTCATTGTGGGGGGTGAAGATGAGCAGCCCCTGCCTGCTCCGCGCCGCCCCTATGAGTCAACCCCGGCTCAGAGAGGTCAAGCTCAGCGTGAAGGCCAGCAACAGGGAGACAGCCACAGCCATCCGGGGCAGCAGCAGCACTGGAGGAACCAAGGAGGCCGCCAGCCGGGCAAATGTGGAAAAAGACAAAGAAGCCCCGGTTAGGGTCAGCATGAGCAGTAGCCGGAGTAGGAGCACGCCGCCCGTTCACCGGGCCCACAGACAAGAAAGCAGGAAGAAGACAAGAGGAAGTAGCAGCAGTGGTGGTGGAGGGAAGCAGCAGCAAGAACCAGAAAGGAATGGTACCCTCCTGCACGTCCCGCTGGCTGTGTCACCCCAGGGAGTCTCCACCTTCCCCTCTTCGTCCTCCTCCTCGTCCTCCTCCGTTACCCCCAGACGTCAGCGGGCCCCTCACCCTCCTCCCCACCACCCCCCTCCCCCCGCCAAAGTCCTCTCCTCTTCCTCCTCCACCACCTCTTCCTCCAAAAGTATGAAGCGGGCACGCTGGCTCAGTTTCAGCACCTCCAACATCTGTTTCAACTCCATCCTGGACGGACGCTTCAGGCAGCTGCAAGGTACAGAGGGTCCCGATGGGCAGAGCAGTGTGTGTGTGTGTGTGTGTGTGTGTGTTTGTGTTTGCGTGTTTGTCCATCCTCTCCTGCCTCACAGATAAGAGAGGTAGCACTTTGAGCACTTTTCCAATCTACTTGCCCCCTCCCTTCACAAACAACAGTGTGTGTTCGGGCCTCGGACGTGATCGCGATGATGGGAGCAAGTGTGAGGTGCCGGCGTCAAAAACGAAAGTCTAAGCGTTCTATAGCCGTGGTGGGCCCTTTATTAAACGTATAGTGATGTAATTTATTTATTTTCAGGAAGCCGTGGCTCTGCCCCAATTGTTCACTGACTTGCCTCTGAATAATTCAAAAGACGAACCCTTAAAAAGGTTGGAATGTTTTCTTCCCTCCAAAGGCATTCATTGCTAGGCTAGTGTTATGCACGCCTATGGGCATAATTTTCTTCAAGATGACAAACATATTCATAATGATACCTCTTCACCTCTTCCCCAAATGACCCTTACCCTTGGCAAACTGTTCCAAATGACAAAATGTTTGTGTGTTTTGATTCCAACCTCCTTTTCCTGAATGATTGCGTTGGCGTTCTTTAAAAAAAAAAAAAAAAAAAAAAAAAAAGGCTACTAAGGTTTTAAGAGGGAGGTTTGCCGTCACTGTGGATTTTTGTTAGCTTGCACTATGCTATCCAACTCCCTGATGACAGGAGTGCATTAGTGAGAGGAAGAAAATGGAGGAAACGATGTAGGAACACAGAGGGAAACGTGCTTTTATTTCTTCTCCTTGCCTCTGCTAGATGTCAAGTATCGACGGATCCTGAAGACTGCAAAAGGCAACTGATACTAGACTCAACCTCTGAACCTTTCCCTAAATCAGAGCGGTTGTTCTGAGCCAAGTGTATTATTGATCCATCAATTGCATTTCAGGATATTTTATTAACTTTTCTTATGCACCCGGTGTTAGGAAGATCCAGTGAAGACTGCAGTAGAATCAAGTTGGACGGCCAAACAATAACAGAAAGTTATTAATAGATCAAGAGAGGGAAAAACTTGTGTGTTTGGCATTTATCGATTTTAACTGTTTTCTTTTTTCTCTTTCTTGGAGTTTGATACCATCATCGGGTGTGGAGTATTTCTGCTGCCCTGGTGGCCTAAAAGTGCTTTTACCACATTGTCTATTTGTCTTTTGTGACACCTTGACCTTTAACCTTTTTTAGCTGTTGCTCAGTCTGCACACCTTTCCCTTCAAGTCTTTGATTCCTTCTTCTTCTCCTGTTTTCTTTTTTTGTAAAATTGCCCTCCAGTTTTGACCCTCAAATTTGTGAATTTATGCTTGGGCTTTGTCATGTTTTGCAGTTCCCATATCCTTATGCATCTTGTTGGCAACGTATCAAAATCAATAGCAGAAGCAAAGAGCTCCCTTTTTTATTCCATGCATTCACCTCAAAATGTGCCCCCTACAATACCCAAAATTCAACTCAACCACCAACAGTTTGGTGAGAGATTTAAGAGAGCTATGCTAGTAGCAGCCAATGTAGCCTTGAGTCGCTAGCATCAACAGAGGTGAGAAGCTTTCAAACCGAACATTAACAAAACAAACCATGATTTTTGTAATTTTCAAACTTTTAGTCTTCTGTCCTAAACGATATTGACTCAAGAGATGGATTATTGGATTTTGCCCAGCTCTCTCTGACTATAAAACTTTTTTACACTTCCCCTTTAAAGCCACTACGAGTAAGTCGGCACGTTGGCAACACCTTTGAACAAAAGCGGTAGCATTTTAATGACGCCAGCTGTCGTGAAGCTGTTTTCTAGCTCGTGCAGGGAGTGCAAGATTCAAATAATCAGGAAGCAATATGGTGCGTGTCCGTGTGTTGAAAGTGTGGAGGGCACCGGACTCTTTTCGGCTCTGTGAGTCTATGGGTGACACAGCATCAACTAATGGCAGTAAGTGCTAAACACACCTGATTGCAATGAGTTGATGCATTGTCACCTCTCACGGAGCTGAACGAGTCCGTGTCCTCACACCAAGCGAATGAACGAGAGATGGCAGTTAGTTAGTATGGATCACGATGAGGTAATGTGTTTATGTTGTAAATAATGACTATTTCAGATGAATAATGGTCATCTGATGATGCTGGTGAGGCAAAAAACTTTGTTTTAGTAGGCTACCGCTCATTCATTTAGGAGTACACACTGCAGTCTAGGTTCGCTGCGTGAAATTGTGTATATGTTGCTTGGCAACGCCCTCCCGCCCGCCTATCACTCTCCCTTTTAGCTTTTCTTCATTGCATTTTCTTTTTTTTTCTTTGATGGTTCAGCCCCGTTATCAGTCATTATGAACAAACAACTGTCTCAAACAAGGCTCCCGCTCCCCTTCACTCACTTGGAGCCATAGGCTTCTCAAATCGCGTTCCTGCGCCGCACTGAAATCTGCGACCAACGGAAATGTGACCATAGAGCATGCACGCGTGAACCGAAAATTGGACTGGGTGTACGACCAGATCAAATGCAGTAATAAAAACTATATAAAAAAGTCTTTCTTTGCACAGATGGTCTTGTTTGCTGTTAAAGGTAATTTATGATTATGAGAGGAAACATGAGGCTGTTTAAAAGATATTTAAATGTTACTCGTTGCTGCTTTAATCCTTCAAGTCAAAATACTGGTAGGCTATGTCTCGCTCTTTCCAGCATCAATAAACCTTGACAACCTTCTAATGTGCACTAATCTGATATTTAGCTGTTGCAGAATGAGAGTCCATTTAGCAAAAGCTGAAAACATGTAGCGTGTAAACAAAGCAGACAGGGCAGATGTTTTGTCCAAACTCTGTCCTGTTTTATGACAACATGGTTCTCATGCCTTCAGGACAGGTAGCCGTGGAGATGCCATGACTCAGGCATGTATGACCAACACCGGGTCACATCCAGTGAGAGCTGACTTTGGGATAAAAAGACAAACCAGGGCTGTAAACAGGGAAAATCCATCAGCATGAATAAGTCATGGGGCTTTCACTGGAGTGGATGAGACAGTACAGAGTGAAAGCATGTGAAACAGAGGAATGTTTAGTAAAGCTTGTACTGATATGCAGGAGGAAGAAGCCGGGGAAGTTGGGAAAAAAGAAAAAGAAGTGACAAGACTGTGTCACAAAGAGAAAAAAAAAGTTGAATGCTGTATCTGACTGCTGCACTTGCTCGGAGATATTTAATTCATGTGGAAAGACAGTATGACAATGGATCACTGAGTACAACCAAACATTCCCCATACAGTATAGTCAGCCTGTCGTATGAACTACCACTGCTTCTTTCCTATTTATTAACTTTACCTCAATGTGCAAGTCTCAGTTGTGTTTAAAAAAAGCCAAACCTCTCTTTTAGCTAAATGATTGCAGTGTTATCAGTCAGTAAATCAATTACAAATGTAGCTTTTCGCTACAGTTTTACTTGCCTATGGTGGCTTAAGATAGTTAGCTGGGTTAGTGGTCCACAACATTTTAGCAGGCAAGAGATGTAGAAACCAGGTTGCTATATTTTCAATGTCTCTAAAGAAACTTACAGAGAATCTTCATATGTGAATGAAAAATGGGTCATAGTCCTGTATTTGCTGCTTGTTGCCACTGTTTGGCAGCAGACAATATGAGAGGGTATAATGTTGGGGATGGCTTTAGGAGATGTGTAATGTGAATATATTATATAGATTTTCTGCTCAGCTGTGAAAAATCTCTTTCTGAAGGACTTAACTGAAAACTAAAACAGAACTTAGTCTCCAGTCTTGCGCTGAGGGCTGTGTGTCATATCAAGTTTGTCGAACTACTCATCTGGAGACGGTGGTGCATTGTGAGATACATGTATGTGCACTCTGTCTCCTCTCCAAGTCTTGTGATAAGTGTGGTGATACGGGAGGAAATCGTGCGCACATTTTAGGGATGTTCTGTAATTGCACCTCTCACTGTTATAAACCCCTCTGGAGACAGCTGCCCAAATAGTTTCATCGCACCTTGTTGACGTCTTTTTTTAATTTTGTTTTGGTGTGATGAGATGTGCGCTGACATTCCTGTTGGAACTCTGAGTTTATTTGCCATCTTTAATTGGCCATTACTTTTTCATGCGGCGGTTTCATCCACGTCGACGGAGCGTGCTGCTGTTCTGCTGAGAGCATCAAGAGTGAGGCATGATTTATTTACTGTATTCTGCGCCATGTGTTTTACACACAATAGAATCCTGATTCCTTTCTCAGTGATGATGCTCAAACATGGAGCTGCTGGTGCTTACTGGCTCATTTTTTTTAAGCAGTCAGGGAGAAACTGTAAGGGAATGTATTTTGTTCTATGTTCGCTGTCTGGGTCCCTGTAGAAAGAACCATCCCAGTCACTCTCCATCACCTGCCCTCTTTTTCAACTTCTCTTCTTACCCAGGTTCACCTTTGCTCCAGTCTCTGTCTCCCTCTGTGACTTGCCTTTGTTTTTATTGTGTCCTTCTTAACGTCTAAGGCAATATCTTTAACGTACTCTCTCTTCTGTCTTCCCTCTTTTTCCTCTGTTCCTTCTCTCTAGCTGTTCCCTGCTTGTTTTCCCACACAGCCTGAATCATTTATTACACCACCAGTCATTAAGGATGCAGTCCTTTGCACTCCATAGTTTGCAGTCTCATTTTGGGTTCAGGAATAAACAGAGCCGGCGGACCAAGGGGAAGTCACGTTTATCCCAAGATGGGTTGACTGAGGGGGAAATGTCTCATATGTCTTATCACCAGAGGCTGACCTGATAAACTTGAAGTAGTTGTGTGTGTGTGTGTGTGTGTGTGTGTGTGTGTGTGTGTGTGTGTGTGTGTGTGTGTGTGTGTGTACTGAGAGTTAAAGGTGCATTCAAGTTAAAGCTGGGGTGGAGGATTTGGGGAAAAATGGCAGTTGGGATAGAGATTCGAATCCAGATACCTCAACCGCTCCACTTGCTCTCTTTGGTCCCTCCCCTATGGTCCCTCCCTGACACGCTCTACACCAACAAAGTTATGCCAAAGTGAATGGACAGTCCCAACAGCCAATAAGAACAGAGAATCGGAGCCTCGCTCTGATTGATCAAGTGTATAGCTCATGTTAACTTCGACCAATCAGAAATCATATACCCCAGCTTTAACTGTGGCCAACTTGCATTGTCCTTCTCTCATCCTTTTCTCCAGATTATGCTAATACACTTTTAGTAAGATTTAAAGCTTCAATTAAAAATTACATGTTTAAACTATTTAATTTTATTATTTCAGATCGGATCAATCAGATTAATAATTTGGTCTACAAAAAGCAAATATTGGAAATATTTTTTTTTAACAAATAGAAATCAGAAATCCCCAAAATATTCACATTTTAAAAGCTGGAACCAGTGAAATGTTGCCATGTTTATGAAACAATTACTTTACATTACTATTATTTGTTTTTCCAATTTTGACATTGATTTTATTAATGATACTTAAGCATCTGAATACTCTGTAAATAAAACATATAAGCTTCTCAATTTAGTGATGGGGGATTTAGTCTACTGTAATATGTTGGAATGACACCTCACAGAAATATTTTTAAAACATCTTTTTAGCGTATGAGCTAAATTGGCACTTTTCCGTGATGTTTTTTCCATTCCGTCCTCTGGGATGTTGTTGCCTCTGGAGCCTAGATCGACCGCTCTATATATCGTTAGGAGTGTGCATGGAGTAGAGAAATGCCAGGAATATGTCTGAGATCATTTATAAGGAGTGATGCTGCAGAATAGTGTGTTCATAAGGAAGCACTGAGGAGTTGGAATAACTGCAAAGTGTCCTGCTCAGTATCAATTCTTATTCAGGTAGATTGTGAGCAGGTAATACTAAATGCACATACAACAACCCTTTGGTCACAAACACACACCCACTCCGACCTCCCCCTTTCCTATCCTTCACAAACAAAACAAACATTGGCTGTATAGAACATTGGGTCATGCTGACATATGGTCCCATTAAAATAGGCTTTATTTTTCACTGCTGAGTGGGAGGCACATCAACCACGCATTGAGAGATGATTTTAAATAAGATGTGTCACCACGTAGGCAGTGCTCAGCCTCCCTCTCCCTAAAAACCAAATCCTGCAAGCCCAATGCTCACACTCTCTGCATCTCTCTGCCCCGTCACTCCTGAGTTTTTCAGGAAAAATTGCAGTCGAAAAATTTCTGTATACACTGTCTACATTCGGAGTGTCAAACTATGCAGGGACCATGTTTGTGTATAATGCAGCACCACTTCTCTATCTACTCTGCTAGGAGGGTGACAGATAGTTATAGTGGAGCTTTTCTTTAGGGAGTCTTTTTTCTTTGTTGTGTGTAACAAACTTGCAAGCAGGCCTGTCAGCTGTCCATTTGAGTTATCGTCAAGTGTGTCGGTTGTTTAACAGCCAACGCGGCAGTGACAAATAATGGCACCTGACCCTCCTTCTTTTGTCATTTTAACGTGTCCCTATTCCATACCACTGTCACAAGGGGATGTGGTTGACCATTGGATTTAGTGGATTGAAGTTTTAGTTCTGGACATGGATGGATTACATGGAAGACCATAGGCCAGAACAACTGTTTGAAGTGAACATGTCTTCTTGGAAAACTGAGCTCAGTAACAATTGCAGATATCCTAGTACATTTTTTTTTATTTGTTTGCTCATGGTACGATATGGAAATTTTCATGTCATTATAATTCTCGACTGTTGCACTCTCTTTTTTCTTTCTCTTACTCATGGCTCTGCAAGTACCACGGCAGATTACTTGTTATGTGAAATCCTACTTAACCAATAAACCTATTCCTCTACTGATCAGATTCTTCCAAGTGCCCTTTAGCAGGACATTTAATCCCCACCAGCTCCAGTCATGCCTTTCTTTCATTGTTAGGTCTTTCATTACTCACCAAACTCAATTGCTCTTTCTCAACGTTGTCCTCCCATCAGATGAGCGCGAGGCTGTTCAGAAGAAGACTTTCACAAAATGGGTCAACTCCATCCTTTCCCGGGTCGGCTGCCGCATTTCCGACCTCTACCTGGACCTACGGGACGGACGCATGCTCATCAAACTGCTGGAGGTGCTGTCCGGTGAAAGACTGGTAAGAGGCTCCACGTTTTTATTTTTCTATTCTTTTTAAAGGAGAAGTAAGTGTTACGGTCCCTTTAGCTAACTTCCTGTCAGTGACTGCAGTTAGCAGTCCCCTCCCTCGTCCCTACTTCACCGCAACATGAACGTGCAGCCGACTTAATCAGATAGTGCTGCGATGGAGAGCAGCCAGTCATCGATGGATACTCAAAATTTTATCTGGCAATTACTGCAAAGCTAAATGACTGGGAGACCTGTGTTATGAACTATGCATACTGTCTAAAGGATTGCTGTATGAATATAGAGTGATTTAACACGTATATTAACAAAAAAATATCACCTACTTCTCCTTTAATAAGCTTAGTGTTATCCCTCTGTCTTACTGTGGTCACCTTTGATTTAATCTTATTCTCCATTTTTATGTTTTTCTAATTTGCGTCTTTAGCCAAAACCCACAAAGGGCCGAATGCGTATCCACTGTCTGGAGAACGTGGACAAGGCTCTGCAGTTCCTCAAAGAGCAGAGGGTTCACCTGGAGAACATGGGCTCCCACGACATCGTTGACGGCAACCATCGCCTCATCCTCGGCCTCATCTGGACAATCATCCTTCGCTTCCAGGTAAACTTAGACCACCTTTTCTATTTGCTGCACACTTTAATGACTGCCTCAATACGTTGGACTTCACTCTGTTCTCTCGTCCTACAAAAATATATTTTTTTCCAATATACATCAAGGTACGGTAGGACTTGATGTTTTGATCCCTTGCGAGGAATTTTACATGTTAAAGCACTTCAAAGAACAATACAAACAGAGAAGGAAATTATTCTGAGATATTTAAAAAGAAATATATACTGTATACCTAAAAGAACGAAAGGTAAATTACATTCTTAAGTACGGAAGCCGAGAAGAGTCATGTTAGCAGTTATTTTCTAATGCTATGATTAGAAACATATGTGATAATGATTTGATGATGGTCATAGGTGCAGCCCGACCAAAGCTCAAATATGGAAGTGCAATGACTTTTAGTACATGTCTATATGATTATTCTACCACTTGCTAGTATATTAGTACAACGTGACTACATTGCAAAGTCAACAAAATGCTGTGATTGACAGACGAATCTCGGATTATTCAGTGCTAGTCTCACAGAAACAGTCTCAACTCGCAGCCTTGGGGCTGTTTTTGACTTTTTTCCCCCTTCTTTTTTCCTCGAATGAGACGCCTCCAGATTTCAGACATTATTATCTGCTGTTAGAATCACATCGTGAACATCAGAACATGTCTGTATGACTTTTTCATCTTTCTTGGAGGGGGCACATATTTATTTTTAATTTGACAGCCACACTGTTATTTTTAGACACGTTTGTTCAAACAATATGGCCTCCTGCATTATTCAGCCTTTAAGAAAAAAAATAAAAATAAAAGGAAACAGGAAAGAAAGGAGTTGACTTGGTCGTGTCTGTTTTCCTTTCACTCTTCATGAAGCAAGGAGAACCAAAGCTGGCTAAATTTAGCTCTCTCTCTCTCTGGGCCTGTCTCTCAGATCTCATCACTGCTCTAATTACTGGCTCACCGTGTGGGAGAATAAGAACTTCAATGATTACCAGCCCTCCTTCTCTATCAGCTGGACACTAGGTTTAGAGTTGTTATAATCCACTAAGGCTAATGAGACTGATGCTGTATCACTTGTGATCCGTTTTGTTGTCCACATCACAACCCCCCCCCCAAAAATTTTTTTCTGTTAGCTGTAATCAATGATGCATTTGTTCCACTTCTTGTTAGCGACACATTGCTATTTGTTCTCTTCTGTGAATTGTCCGTGTTTGATTGCGAACCTCACAGTCATTAGTCAAGTTTCATTATTAACCATCCAGCTGTGTGTGTTGTTGTTGTTGTTGTTGTTGATGTGTGTTTTTTTTTCATCATCTTTATCAGATCCAGGACATCATTGTGGAAACAGGCCAGGCAGACCAGAAGCAGACACGCTCAGCCAAAGACGCTCTCCTTCTGTGGTGTCAGATGAAAACGGCAGGGTAAGTGGGAGGCACGACCTTTAGCATCATCAAGCTGTTGTGAATACTTCCTTTGGGAATGGCTGTAGTGTGAGAATTAACTACTGTGCACAGCGTTTATTCTTTAATAATGCATTTTATTTTGTGTCTGATTTAAGAACACACTGCTTAAAAACTGCGTACATTTTTTGATTTATTGTCCAATGCTACTCTGTGCTGTGATTTATTCATTCTTTACATGTTCAATTTGATGTTTTGAGTTCTTTATTTTTTATGATCACGATCACCATTGTTTTTCATTTCATCATAGTGATTCATTTAAAATGTTTTATTGAACTAAACGCAGTCCAGAAGCAGAACAGAACCGAGACAGTGATTTAAACCAGAAGCTCCTCAGCAGCGTTGTCTCTCTTGTTCTCATGTTCAGTCATTGACGTCACCTTGGCTGCTTTGTTTTGCAGGTATCCCAATGTCAACATCACAAACTTCACCACCTGCTGGAAGGACGGCATGGCCTTCAACGCTCTCATACACAAACACCGGTAAGGAAAGATGAATGGCCAAATCCACTCTCACCGGGCTCCGAAATGTAAACACACAGGAACACCCGTCTGCACAGTGTCTCTCCTCCTCTATCTCTTTCACTATATATCGCTGTCTTGTTGCTTCTTTCTTTTTTTATTTTTACCCTCTCCATCTTTCTTTCTCTGTTAGGCCAGATTTGTTGGACTACGGCACACTGAAAAAGTCCAACCCGACCCACAACCTCCAGAATGCCTTCAACGTAGCAGAGCAGAAGCTTGGCGTCACCAAACTGTTAGACCCCGAAGGCGAGTGGACTGATGGAGACTGTGCCTCTTCATTTAGAAAATATAAATGTTTATGAGCCTTTAAAAGCATTGTGTGTATGTCTGGCTTTTTGGCCGTGGCTGACTTGTGTCTGCTGTTCTCTTTTGTATAGATGTGTTCACAGAGAACCCCGATGAGAAGTCCATCATCACATACGTTGTTGCATTCTACCACTACTTCTCGAAGATGAAGCAACTCGCTGTCGAGGGCAAGAGAGTTGGAAAGGTGAGGTGGAGAGATGGCGCCACACATATGTCACTATTGTGTTTTGGGTTTGTTGAGCCACATTGTCTTTGTAAACTGTTCTACAGGTTCTGGATCATGCCATTGAGACGGAGAAGATGATCGATAAGTACGAGACGCTGGCCTCAGATCTGCTGACGTGGATTGAGCAGACCATCATTGTGCTGAACAACCGGAAACTCGCCAACTCGCTGAGTGGAGTACAGCAGCAGCTTCAGGCCTTCAACACCTACCGCACTGTAGAGAAGCCGCCCAAGTGAGTGGAGCCAAGACACTCCCTCCCCCATTATGCTGAAACTACACTGTGCCTATTGCTGTTCAGATTAGTTTGTCTTAGTTCTGTGTTTTTTTTTTATCTTCAAGAGAGAAAGAAAACTCGTGACGCAACCTTTTCAGTGATTGATACAAAGGAAATTTCATAAAATGCAGCGCCGTCCTGAGGCTATTCAAAATAAATCTGAATATTAATGTACTGTAAGGCTGTATATAAGTGAGCTAGACAGCTTTTTAAAGCCACTCATGTCAATATTTATGGTTATCCCAACAATGGAAATTCACCACAATCAACAGGTTATTACTGTTTTTTTGTTTGTTTTTTCCTCAAGATTTCGCTAAAATCTTATGTCCGTCCATCCCTAGAAGTGATTTACTTAAGCTACTATGTTAAAGTAAAACCTTTTTATGTGACTTTGTATGTGTTTTCTTTCAGGTTCGGGGAGAAGGGAAACTTGGAGGTACTGCTCTTCACCATCCAGAGTCGAATGAGGGCCAACAACCAGAGGGTCTTCACGCCTAAAGAGGGAGCCCTGGTCGCAGACATCAACAGGGTGAGATGGGAAATCATGTTTATGCCGAATATATCCTCGATTGATTGATGAATTATTAAGTCATAAGACAAACAAAAGCTAAAAAAAATCCATCTCAACTGTTAACTTGTTACTAAGGAGTGGTATTTTTGCAAGATAATCAACACCTGAACAATCAACTACTTCAGCCATAGAAAAATGTTTGGCTTTCCATATAAAGATTTTCACTCTTTTTGACCAGCATGCTAACAGACTGTGGTTTTGAAGCCCAGGCTTTCAGTTCAGTTAGATTGACAAATTGCATTCATTTGCAGAGCACAATCCAGAGGGAACAGTTAAAGCACAAATAAATTGAACTATTACTGGAGACACTTTAGTGCAATTCAGTAAATTGTACGATAACAGCCATCCCTTGAGGAAAATTAAGGTCTGGCAGTTACTGCTGGGGCAAGAAAATAAAAATACCAATAATTACACGTCATTATCAGCTCAAGAGAGGAGTGGGATGTCAAAATAAGAATTATATTCACCGGTATTGTAAGTCTCTCTAAGAAAAAAAAAATATAATCAATCATTTAGTGGGTAAACCTGCAACAATTTTGATGTTTCAAAATCTTTGAAATAAAAATGTATTACCTGGGAGTTTTGCACTATGAGTTGGACACAAAAAGTCATTTGAGTCATATTGGGCTTTCTGAAGATGTGATGCATTTTCGACAAATTTTTAAATTTTAAATTTTGACACATGACTTGATAACGAAAATAAGTGCTAGTTCAACCCTAATTGTACAGTCCTTCAGATAAAGGCAATGCAGTGAGTGAATACAGCATCCCATCATTGTTAACTTAAAACTTGCAGCGTCTTTCAACACACCACTTCATACCTGGCAATTTTACTTTTTTCTCTAGCTGACTTTGACCTGTATTTGTTGACGCGTTCAAGCAAAGAGCTTTGTAAATTGTAAATTGAGAGAAGTATCACATGGCTATTATTAACCCCCCCATGTGAAAACTAACCAACCCCCCTCATGATGCGTCTCATTATGTGTGTGTGTGTGTGTGTGTGTGTGTGTGTGTGTGTGTGTGTGTGTGTGTGTGTGCAGGGCTGGGAGCGTCTGGAGCGGGCGGAGCACGAGCGGGAGCGTGTCCTCAGAGACGAGCTGATCAGACAGGAGAAGCTGGAGCAGATGGCCAGGAGGTTTGACAGGAAGGCTGCCATGAGGGAGACCTGGCTACTGGAGAACCAGAGACTAGTGGCTCAGGTAAAAAAAACTAATAAACTATTATACACATTATAGGATGTTATTTTAGGATATTTGATTAAGTGTCTCGGCCTCAATTAGACTACAAAATGTCACTCCAATGACAAGCGCTGTATAACATAGCAGATTGTTACAGTATTTTCATGAAATAATTGACACGGCAGGTGGTTTGCACACACCCAATTAGTCATGATGAGAGATGAAAAAGGCGAGAGATGACACTCACTGAAAGGTGTCAGATGC
Source organism: Hyperoplus lanceolatus (assembly GCA_026929865.2). Taxonomy (NCBI): domain Eukaryota; kingdom Metazoa; phylum Chordata; class Actinopteri; order Uranoscopiformes; family Ammodytidae; genus Hyperoplus; species Hyperoplus lanceolatus. The sequence continues at coordinate 23,120,559 of CM049408.1, read as the reverse complement.
AAGAACAAAAATAGCACATGTCTTTGCTCAGAAAGTAAGAAGGGGAAAAAACAAGGTAGATTTTAAAATTCAGAGCAATTATTGTTATTTCACCTTCAAGTGAAAGTCAAAGTGCATCGAAAAAGACCAGAAGTATTAGTATCGAAATGTTCCTATTTTATTCAATTATAAAAAAGTAAAAGTGCTCACTTGAATTTTGCCACTTCATTTATCTTTGTCAGGCTGCCATTTTAAATAAGACCTTGTTCGTAATGACTGACTAGCCTAGTAGAATAAAGGTGAAAAAAATAAAATAAAAATCTTTATTTATTTAATCCCCTCTCCTCTCCTCAGGATAACTTTGGCTACGACCTGTCGGCGGTGGAGGCAGCGAAGAAGAAGCACGACGCCATAGAGACGGACATCGCTGCGTACGAGGAGCGCGTCCAGGCCTTGGTGGACATCTCCAAGGAGCTGGAGTCTGAGCGTTACCACGACGCCAAACGCATCGACGTGCGGAAAGACAACGTGCTGCGTCTGTGGGATTACCTGCAGGAGCTGCTGAAGGCTCGTAGAGGACGTCTGGACAAGAACCTCACTCTGCAGAGGATCTTCCAGGAGATGCTCTACATCATCGGCTGGATGGACGAAATGAAGGTACAGCACGGGCAATGTTCATCAACTGTTAGGATGCTTTTTCTAGACGCTAAACTAATCAGATTGTTTGTATCCTCTCTTTAGGCTCGCCTTCTGTCTCCTGACTTTGGGAAACACCTGTTGGAAGTGGAAGACTTGTTGCAGAAACACGCTCTGTTAGAGAACGACATCGCTCTGCAGGCAGACAGAGTACAGAACGCAAGTGCAGCTGCTCTCAAGTTTGCTAATGGAGATAGTAAGTGCAGTGGCTTTTCAGGCCCTTTGCTCCTGATTTTATTAGGGATGACAACTCTAAATAGATCGATTTTATATTTTTAATGATAAAATTCTCCCATTCCCCCCCCCCCCCCTAGGCTACAAGCCATGCGATCCCCAGGTGATCCGTGACCGGGTGCAGCACCTGGACATGTGCTACAAGGAGCTGTGTGCCCTGGCGGCCCAGCGGAGAGCTCGCCTGGAGCAGTCGCGTCGCTTCTGGTACTTCCTGTGGGAGACGGCGGAGCTGGAGAGCTGGGTCCGGGAGAAGGAACACATCTTCTCCTCGCTGGACTACGGCAAGGACCTGACCTCGGTGCTGGTGCTCCAATCAAAACACAGTGCCTTCGAGGACGAAATCGGGGCACGACGCGCCAACCTTGAACAGATCCTGACTGAAGGAGACAAGATGATCCAAGCCGGGCACTTTGGCTCCCCGAAGGTCCAGGAACGCATGGACGACATCAGGCGACAGTGGCAGCAGCTGGAGGAGCTGGCCGCGTTTAGGAAGCAGAACCTCCAGGACACCCAGAGGTTCTTCCAGTTCCAGGGTGACGCCGATGACCTCAAGGCCTGGCTGTTGGAGGCCAAGAGGCAGATGAGCAGCGATGATGTGGGCCATGACGAGTACACCACACAGAGGCTATGTAAAAAGCATGGAAACCTGAGGAACGAGACAATCAAGAACGGAGCCACCATAGACGCTCTGTCCAAACAGGCCAATGCACTGCCGGAGGAGCTGCAGAACACACCGGATATCCAGCGACGTCTGAAGGACATCAAGGACCTGTACATGGAGCTCATGGCTCTGGCCGACCTGAGGCAGAAGAAGCTAGATGACGCCATGGCCCTGTATACCATCTTCAGCGAGACGGACGCCTGCGAGCTGTGGATGGGCCAGAAGGAGACGTGGTTGGTAGGCTTGGAGGTGCCTGAGAAGCTGGAGGATCTGGAAGTGGTACAGAATAGGTACGCAGAACAAATGATGATATCATGCACTCTGAATTGATATTGTGCATGTCTAGATTTAATATTGTATTTGTATTTCATAAAGATCTGGAAATGATACTTCTAACAAATCGATGTTAAGTTACAAAAAACTAACTTGATTCTCCCGGAATTATCTTTAATTTTATTACATCCTGAAGAAGGCTCAAGCCTCCACACGTTGGCATACTTTTAATGTGTCTAGCCATATGAATAAAAAGCCTTTTTATACGTATTTATGTAACAAACATTGAGTGCCTGGACTTGGATTATTTATGACTTTTTTTGGTCATAGCTCTCTGGGTCTCTGTAGCTTTTATTTTGTTCCAGGTGTAGTTTCTGTGTATTATGCCTCATGAACAGTTTTAATTTTAACCCGCACTCGTCTTTTAGGTTGAGCATTCTGGCTCAAGATATGGCTAATATGCAGTCGAGGGTGGATGACGTCAACAAAGCCGTGAAACAGCTGGAGGACAGCAGACACCCTCGCACCAAGGAGGTCAAAGAATGTCAGGCGCGACTGAATAAGAGGTGCTTTAACTTTATTATCTGTTCATTGTACCTGTCATAAATGTTAATGTTTATTAGTGCATCAATATTTCTAACACATCCTTCATTGTTGCACCTGAGATACATGGCAAATATTACACAATTCTTTCTTTTACAGGTCTTTCCTTAAATAAGTAATTTAGCACTTATTATATAATAGAATAGAATAGAATAGAATAGAATAGAATAGAATAGAATAGAATAGAATAGAGACAGTGTTCATTTGGTGTAGACATTTTGTTCAGTGAATTGCTAGCAAGCTCTTTGAGTCAGCGCACATGTAGGAATGTGAAATATGTCTGCTGGGAAGCATACTATGTGGAGAATAATGTTTCCAATTATGATAGAATAATAAATAAATCATAACAAAATTCTTGAGTTTACAGTAAATAAAGCAGTTATTCCATGGATATGATAATTTCACCTATAATTAGAATGAAGTAATATGGTTCTTAGGAAGTAACAAACCTGTAAAATAAAGTGTGACCACAGTTTGAAAAGTATATTTAGTTTGCTCATGGTAGGATATAAAACACATGCTAAGATGACCATAAGTGATTTAAACTTGTCTTTCAGATGGGAGGCCTTTAAGGCCATGGTTGAGGACAAGAAGAGGAAAGTGGATTCTGCCGTCAGTCTGCACAGCTACGGGCTGGAGTGTGACGAGACGGGGACGTGGATCAAAGACAAGACGCGGGTGATCGAGTCCACACAGGACCTGGGCAATGACCTGGCAGCTGTCATCACCATCCAGAGGAAACTCTTTGGCATGGAGAGAGATCTGGCCGCCATCGAAACCAAGCTCACCTTCCTGAGATCTGAAGCCGACCAGTTGGCTATAGATCACCCGGAGAACGCGGATGACATCTTAGCCCGCAGAGGGGAGCTGGAGGAGGCCTGGGACACTCTGAGAAGGACCCTGAAGGACAGAGAGGACTCTTTGGGTGAGGTCAGTAAGCTGCAGACCTTCCTCCAGGACATGGATGACTTCCAGTCCTGGCTTTTCAAGACCCAGAAGGCCGTGGCGTCAGAGGAAGTGCCCGCCACACTGCCAGAGGCCGAGGAGCAGCTCAGCCTTCACGACGCAGTCAGAGAAGATATAAAGAACCACGAGGAAGACTTTATCCGCGTGAGGGACACCGGGGCTCAGGTCACCCAGGGTCAAGAGCACGATCCCCAGTACCAGCAGCTGGAGCAGAGGCTGAACGGGCTGGACCGCGGCTGGCATGAGCTGCAGAAGATGTGGGACAGCCGCAAGAACTTCCTGGACCAGGGTCTGGGCTTCCAGCAGTTCATGAGGGACTGCAAGGCAGTAGAGGCCATCCTCAACAACCAGGTACTGTTGGTAATTTATTCATGACAAAGGGCAGTGAAAATATGATTGTTTTAAAAAAAAGTTGTCTTGTGTCTCAGTTTACCCCAGCTGTGGTGTAAACTGAGACAGACCAGAGAAATCATGGGGGTAAACTGATTCACTTACCTTTTCCACTCTGAACCTACCATAACAACACATGTTGTAACAGTAAGAATCCTGACAACTAGATTGAAAACCAAATATTCCAAAACTAATGTCGGACTAGTAACAGAATCATGGGGATTGGTCAATTAAGAAAAACATTTTCTAAACACTTGAAAGTAACTCTGATCAAATACACCATATAATTCATATTCAATAATTAACATTCAAATGACAGATAGATTAAAACACAATCTGGGGGTCAGAACACAGGACCCTTATAGCCAGCTAGTGTCTGGGGATCAGAGCAAAGAACAATCAGATCCAGCTAGAACAGCCTGGGACTCTAAAAACTCTAAATCTACCTCTCTCAGCAAATCAGGCTAATCTTCAGTTATCATCATCACATGGTTTCATATGTTGGTAGTTCATCAAAATGGCATGACATGACATCAACATGTATGATAGAAGTTGTTCTACCTGAATCAATTTGCTTTGGCACAACAATCGATTAGGTTGACAGCAAGAAAATTTACTTTTACATGCAAAAAATAAATTTTTGTGAAAAAAACATGCTTACACCATGAGGTCCTCTCTATCATGGCCAAGGGGAAATGAGAGGGTCTTGAAAACATTTATCTCACATGACCAAAAATGTGTTCCATTGCCTAGATACAGGGGGTGTCTCACATTACCCGATGGCTCACATTCCCCCGTTCTCCCCTATGTAAAGTAAGCCTATGTTAAAGGTGCAGAGTGTAAAGGGAATTTTTGCAGAACATACTTGGTAGATATGGGATATAATATTCACATGTATGCTTTGATTAGTGGATGATATCATGACACCAACATACACATTTATTACACACAGAAGAGTCTTAAGCTTCCATAAAGGTTATAAAGGTTTTTAATGAGTGGCTTAGAGATACTCCAGGTAGAAGAATGTGGTATGTAAGAATGCAGTTACCACACTGCATGTTTGACATATATTGAGGTCAGCTGGTTGTGAGGTCAGCTGGTTGTGTGTCTCGAGAATGTTCCTTCTTCTCTTTGGTAATTGTTTGCTTTACTTCTCTGTCACAGGAATACACTCTGGCCCACATAGACAAGCCCGACAACTTGGCCGGGGCAGAGAAAGCTTTGAAGAAGCATGAGGACTTTGTGAGCACCATGGAGGCCAACGAGGACAAGATCGACGGCGCTCTGCAGGGCGGACAGCGGCTGGTGGACGGCAACAACCTGTACGCTGGGAAGGTTCAGGACAAAATGGACTCAATCAAAGACAGGTGGGTCATAATGAGTTCAATGAAGTGTTGTCAAAAGGGATGTTGTAGTTCTTCTGAGAAATCTTCTTGGAAACAATTTCAACCATATTTGGCATCGATTATGAACACATTTTTAGGGAGGTCTAGAGGTTAGAGCGTTTTCTTTCCCACAATCACAATAATTTTTCAAACTAGTTTATTAAAATATAAGTCAGGGGAAAACTTCTATTCTGAGAATCTGCATTCAACAAAAATCTCGATTCAGAATTACACTCCAAAGAACATAGGAGTTAAATATTTCTTGCTGAGTATTAGCTAACCCATTCATCCAGCTACTACATTTAACAGCAACATTTAAGAGCAACTCTCAACTGCTTAAATGAGTTGATCTTAAGAGACACCTCTAACATCACTTGAGTCCAAAAACTGACTTTTACGAGATAAATACTGCACAGGCCCTGATCTGATGTGATGTAGGAAAATAGATATTTTTCATTTTTCTCCAGAGTTTCATTGCCTCAGCAAGGAGAAATAGCTTAACTATCACTGTATCATTAGTGTCAACAACAGGCAGTAGACAGGGCAAGGGAGCGTTTCCCGTTAGCTCCCACCATTCAGCTCGTTAGACAGGCACTCGCTATAATGGATATTGATCTTTAAGCAAGGGCCTTTCTTCCCCGGCATAGCAGAGACACCGATGACTGTTTTGGGTTACTGTGTCAGGTCTTTTTGTTGTGTGTGTGGAGGAAGAAGTTGTATTGATAAAAACTCTCTCTTGGCCGTTCAGTGACATACCCTGTTATGTCACTTTTGGAGGTGTGCAAAGAAAAGGTGCAGGGATGTTATGTTTTGAATGTATTTTTCTTGTTTTTGGGTTTTCTTGCACAACAGGCATAACAAGAATAAAAGGAGAGCCGAGGAGGTGTCAGAAAAGCTCCGGGACAACCGCGACCTGCAGCACTTCCTGCAAAACACTCAGGATGTGAGTTGTCATTTCACTGCTCACTGTCATCGCTTTTCCAGCTTCATTTAGTACAATCATTCCCTGAGACTTCACAATGTCTTTACTTCTTTGTATTTCTTGATGATTGTCATCAATTTGCCACACATACACACTTTGCTTTGTTTACTATAACACAGTGGCACACTTCTTTTGGAATGAATTTATATCATGCTATTTTGGAATAGGGGTCCCATTTGGCTAATTGGTGAATGCGCTGCTTTGAAAAGATAAAGAAATAAATCCTGCTCCGAGAAAGTCACCTCTGCCTAAATTTAAAATGCTGATGTTTCTGTGACTTTCCAAAGTTTTGTAACTGTGTGCATTCAGCCTTAGTTGTTTATTTATTTCTTATTTGTTTGCTAATCCCTAACACTCACTCCTCCTCTGCACGCTTCAGCTGACTGTGTGGATCAACGAGAAAATGCTGACGGCTCAGGACACGTCGTACGATGAGGCCAGGAACCTCCACAGCAAGTGGCTGAAGCACCAGGCCTTCATGGCTGAGCTGGCCTCCAACAAGGACTGGCTCAACAAAGTGGACCAGGTCGGTTACTGTATATACCCCTCTGGGAGTAGCTTTTGTTTCAACATTGTGATGGACACATCTAGTGGGAAGTGTGGGGGTCCTCTCCCTATAACATTTGAAGCATCAAACATTTAAATTCCTGTATTCTGGTGAATTTCTATGCACGTATTTGTGTCTTTTCTGCATCAATTTATGGTGGAAATGTCTTTATTTATGTAAAGGAAAAGACAACATTCAGGTACCCGGTGACACATACAGTTTATAATGAAATGTAATGAAGTAAGGCTCACAACTAATCCATCATTGTCTCACTGCTCATGATTGAGCACCAGTGTTAACTAACATGACATTTTATATTTGCAATGAAATGCCAAGCCAACATTGGAAATGAAAGTGGTTTTATGTTTCAGAGGGGTATAGGAGTGTCTGTATAACAATTACAACGCATCATATCTGAAGAGCTACAATATCCACTATTTATATTGTCCTTTGTCAATAATAGCTTTTTGGAAACATCTTCTGTATTTGTGTTTTTGTTGTCTGTTATTAAAGGAGGGTCAGGAGCTCATGGATTCCAAGCCTGAGTTTGAGCCCATTGTGACAGAGCGTCTGGCCAAACTCCACGAGCTGTGGGACAAGCTGGAGTCCACGGCCCAGGTGAAAGAGCGTCTGCTGTTTGACGCTAACCGCTCCGAGCTGTTTGACCAGAGCCTGACCGACATGAAGAAGTGGCTGGGAGAGCTTCAGCAGCAGCTGCAGAGCGGAGACGAGGACGTCAAAGACCTCACCAACGCCAACATCCTGCTCAAGAAGCACCAGGCATGTGTCTATTTCTAGCATTCACATTCTATTTGTATGCATAGTGTGCATCTTTGGATTGTTAAATCTCGCCATGGGAATGATTACATTACGATTTTAGATTATGCTCTTTTTTAGGATTAACTTTGATTGAGTGAGCATCTGTGTCGGATGTGTGTTTGTGTTCACTGTTGGCATTTGAATATAACAAACAGAAATCTCATGAAAGCTATTGTATTTTTGGGAAAGAATAACAAAAAGCGATATAAGTCCTTTTAAATTAAATGACAGTTGGTGTTGCGTTAGTAAAAGTTCACTTTCACACACAACCGCAAAACAAACTTTTGTTGGTGAGTTCACCCTCCACTACATCCTGATTAGGGCTCGTGAAAGGATATTCATCTTTCTCTCTTAATTGTATCTCCCCCGCCTTCTCTCTCTCTCTCTCTCTCTCTCTCTCCAGATGACAGAGAACCAGGTGCGTGACCGTGCGCGGGAGCTTGAGGAGCTCCAGGAGGCAGCCAGGAGACATGGTGGAGGCAGAGAGGAGGAGCCTGAGCTAGAGGCAGAGCAGCAGGCTCTACAGGGCTCCTTCCAACAGCTCCTCACACCACTGGCCCAACGCAAGGGCAAGCTGGAGGCCGCCAAGGCTGTCCATCAGTTCTACAGAGACCTGGCCGATGAGCTTGTAAGCAAAAGATCCCATAAGACAGCAAAAAAGGAAAGTGTTGAATGTGGGTGTTAGTGTGGCCCAGAGGAAAGGTGGCCGACCAGTAACCATGGGGATCGCTGGTTCGATCCCCGGCACAGGACAGAAGGGTGTTATTTGTAACATTAGGGAAGAAGGCTGATAACATCTACTTTAGCAAGGCACTTAACCCCAAACCGCTCCAGGGGTGCTGTAGTATGGCTGAACCTGTGCTCTGACCCCCTCCGAAGTAGAACACTTGAGAGGGGATGTGTGAAAAGACACATTTCAATGTGCCCTGTGTACAATTGACTAAAATGAACTTAACTCCCTGCTCTCTCAAAATGATACCCAGCCTAAATTTAGAATGAAAGAAAGTAATGTGATTTTTAAAGGAGCAAGATGAATGTTTTTTTTTTACTGCCTTTTTTTTGACAGCATGAAAGCACCTTTTGGGAATTATAGTTTAAGAAATACTGAAGTCTGAACTCGAGGATTTTATTTTATTTTTTTATCCAAAAGGATAACTTATTAATTTGGGAATGAAGCCTTCAGTTACCGTGTGTGCACACCAGCTCTCTCCATGAAATTGACTCTCGAGGTAAATCTGAGTAAAAAAGCTTTAATCCCATATTGTTTCACGGCCTAAATCCACTGTAATCAGGCGGAGAAGACAGCTTAAAGAAGTATTTTTACAGTTGGAGACATTTTGTAAAGGGGTGAAATTGGTCTTAACATTTTTTTTATTATCCTTTGTGTGTGTGTCTGAGATCAGTAAAGATTTAACAGAAACCAGCCCATTCTGTTTTCATTCTTTTTTAATTGTCATAATTCTTCATCTTGTGTCTCAGCTCTGGATCGAGGAGAGGATGCCCCTGGCAACGTCACAAGAGCACGGACACAATCTACAAACCGTGCAAATGCTGCAGAAAAAGAACCAGGTGAGGGATTTGTGTCTAGAAAAAGAGTACTATAAAAACTGTCAATGTACTTTAAATGTAGTGTTAGGGCTGCCTCTAACGCTTACATTTTTTTTAATTTAGTTCTGCTAAAGGACTACAAAATAACAGAAAATAGTGGAAAAATTCCCCTCACGATTTCCTAGAGCCCTCAGCCCGAGGTGTCTTCTTAACATTGTTGATTTTGTGCCAGCAACAGTCCAAAACCCCAATGAGATTCAGTTTAGAATTATTTATAACAACAAAAAACCACATATCTGGCAAGAGAGTGTTTGGTATTTTTCCACCATCTTGCTTGAAAAAAATGATGAATATTTGAAAAGTTGCAGATTTCCCTTGTCAATTGATGGACTTATTCAGATGTAGTTACTTCTTTGTCTCAGTGGAGAAAGTTGTGCAGTGAACTGATTTCCATGTGTCTGTCAAGATAGTATCCACTTGTAAAAGCAAAGAAAAGAACATTTTGTTTGGACACTAAATGTTCCAGTGTTTTACAAATTAAAATATGTGTGAATGGTGGAGGAAACTTGAATTCCCTTGAAAAATTAACAAATAAATCATTCATACAAGTTTGTCTTTAGAAACAACATGATCTTGTTTTTACAAATAGCCGTAGCAAAGGGAGTTCACGGCTTACTTTGAGTTTAGTTTAGTTTGATTTCACATACAAACAATATAAAAAACACAGTGATAAAACATAAATATTTGAATATGAGATTTCAACACAATAAATAGAATAAATGCAGTATATAAACAGAAAAGCAATGCAGAACAATCAACAAAGAAATACAAAACAGTTAAATAAATCTGTTTAAAGGTGAAACTTTGAAATATTTCTGAAACAGTCACAGGAATTTTTTCCTGTGAAGATCATAAATTACATGTCAAAGCAAAGGGCACCATCAGTGCAAAGAATGCTATTTCTATATAGTTTTTCTTAATGCCTTTGTCATGGGTACGCTCACCCAGGAACAAAATCTGGTGTAGAAAAAACACTACTGCTTTTGTCCAAAGGGGGGCGCAAGAATGAACACAAACTGAAAGGTCCTCGGAGCACCTTTTAAATCTGTTACTAAACAATCAAAGTGTTGTGAGTATATACTGTATTACTGTATATGAGGTTAAACTTAAATAGCAAAGCCACATAATGTTATCTCAGGTTGACACTCCACACTTACACTGTATTTTACTCCGTCCCCCAGACTCTACAGAGGGAGGTTGAGGGCCACCAGCCGCGTGTGGATGAAGTGTTGGAGCGCGGGCGGAGGATGGCGGGTGCGGCCAGCTCAGAGAGCCCAGCGGAGGCAGAGAGGATAGCGGAGCAGGTGAAGGAGCTGGAAGAGGCCTGGGCCAAGCTACAGGACGAACAGGCCAAACGCAGGGACAGGCTCAACGGATCACACCTGGCACAGCAGTACTACAACGACGCAGAAGAGGCAGAGGCATGGATAGGAGAGCAGGAGCTGTACATGATCGCTGACGAAAAGGCCAAGGTGAGGAGCTGTGCAGGCTGATAAGCTTGGGGAAGTGGACGCAGATGTGTGTTTTATTTTATTTTTTTAAGTGCTTATTCATACTTGCGTCTAATTTTTTTTGAATATCATTGAAAAGTTCATTCAAAATGTGAAACTTTCATATATTCTAGATTATTTACACAAAGTGAAATATGTTTTAATTTTGATGATTAGGGTGAACATCTCATGGAATCAAAAAAATCCAGCATCTCAAAAGAATATTATTAGAATATTACATAAATCCAGTCAAAATGAGTATTTATAATACAGAAATGTCCACCTTCTGAAAATTATGTTTATTCTAGATTAATTTCACTTCATGTGTCTCCATGTATAAACTGTAACTTCAGTGGCCGCAGATGTCTGAAACACTGATCTGATTATCTCGATACAAGGCATATCGTGTTGTGCAAATAACAAGTGGCACTGCATGCATCAACATGATGACATGGTGAGGGGTTGTTCTTCTATAAGTGGACATGCTTTTTTATAAGTGGCGCCCTCTTCTGAGAGCTCATTAGGAGCATTTTGTTTGGCTTTGATGTGTAGTCTACTCTCCCCTCTTTGCATTATTTTCCGAGCTATTCTTCGTCTGGCCTCTTCCCCATTGTCTTTTTCTCCCGTCTCTCCAGGATGAGCAGAGTGCCATGCTGGCGTTCAAGCGTCACACGATCCTCAAGCAAGCTGTGGACGATTACGCCGACTCCATTCAGAGGCTGTCTGACCGCGCCCAAAACATGTTTGCAGAGGACCATCCTGATGGGTCTGTGCTTTAATAGTCTCGCAAAGCCAGACCAAACTACAGCAAGTAGTATGGTCTGGAAGCACTCTGTTTAGAGCCGTCTATTCGGGGGGGAAACTGGGCTGGCCTGTTTTTATTTCTTTAAACCAATCACAATCATCTACGGCGGGGCTAACCCCGGGAAGCAGCCAATGGAGGCATAGCGTTGTTTGCCGACGCCAGCGCTTAATAGACGCTGGCGGAAGTGGTCAAGCCAGACTAGTGCTTTAATAATTCAATGCACTCACTGACAAAAACGTACATCCAAACTTTTTTGGATGCTGATTCACTCACATAGTCCCAGTTGTGGTATAGGGTATTAAGAGAGACAAGGATGTTAAAAGTGGAGTCAGCCATTCCGGAGAATGCTTGTTCAAAATCAGTGAATTTCTCCTCACAATCCACTACCTGTGTGCGCTGAAAAAATATCTGGTGTTAATACACAGCCTAGGCCCTGTAAAAACGGTTCTGTAAACAAAGGGGGCCTGTTTATGGAGCATAGGCTGTGTTTTGACGCTGTTTTTTTTTCAGCACACAACACACACACTACGGGAAGGTAGCAGAACATGAGAAGATGTTCACTGATTTTGACCAAAAAAAAAAATCATTTTTGACAACAATCGCTGACGCCATCATTAAGTTTGATAATTCTTGTATCCTAATCGCACACTTCTTCATCTAAATCTAAATCCAATCTCTCTGCCATCTTTTTCAAACTTTCTCCATCCTCCCCACATCTCATTGCCTTTCCCCTTTATATATTTGTCTGTCAGTGAGGAGATCCTCCGGCGTCAGGGCCAGGTGGACAAACAGTACGCGGGGCTGAGGGAGCTGGCCGAGGAGCGCAGGAAGAAGCTGGATCACACCTTCCATCACTTCCTGCTGAGTCGAGAGGTGGAGTACCTGGAGCACTGGATCGCTGAGAGAGACGTGGTGGCCTCCTCACAGGAGATGGGACAAGACCTGGACCAAGTCACGGTAATATAGACACACCAAAAACATGCACACACTCACCATCATGCCTTGTATTAAAACACATTATAATTATACGTTATAGAGAAGGAATGAGTGAATGTTTTATTTACGTCACACATGGAATTGTACAGGCACATTAACTAACAAGAAACCATAACATTCCATCCGGTGTGTCATCTCATCCTCATCCGACAACACAATACAGCCACATCAACCACACATACATATAATAAACAGATGCATCATCTAAACAAAAACAGAGACTATCCAACAGTAACACTCCAGGATATATTCCATATATCCTCAAGAGTCTGAGGACCTTTTTGCACATGAGTTACTTTTCTCCACCTGTCCCACGCTTTAGAGACATATTCAGAAAATGCAAACACATTATAAAGAAGAAATTCAATCAAAACTCCTTCCTCAATACTGAGAGGCTTATCTCATTGAAGATAAGATGAGATAGGTATGAACACTGTCTGAAGTCTCTACTTTTAAGGGAACAGAAAAATCAAGAGAAAGCAGCAAATTAAAGAGTTTCATAAAAAAAGAAGACAACAACCATATGATACTTTGCCTATATTATGCTTTTGCTTCTTTTGGTGTAACGTGATCATAGACCATCTGTCTTGATAAACTCCTGAGCCTTCATGAGCAATCTCCCTAAGAATAACATTTTGCAAATTTAGATGTTCAATGTTGTCTCGTATAAAGAGAACCCTACACATTTATCTTTTCCCGACAGCTTCTGAGGGACAAGTTCCGAGAGTTTGCTCGGGACACTGGTATGGTGGGTCAGGAGAGAGTGGACATGGTGAACGAGACTATAGACGAGCTGATTGAGGCCGGACACACAGAGGCGGCAGCCATGGCAGAGTGGAAGGACACCATCAACGACAGCTGGGCTGATCTACTGGAGCTCATCGACACTCGCGCTCAGCTCCTCACCGCATCTTATGAACTGCTCAAGTAAGGAAAATATAGATATCTTTTTTACTATTATTTTTTTTCTTTCCTATTCTTGTTTTTTTCAATTAAAACCCTTTTTTATTTATTTTTTATTATTTAAAATGTTTTTTGATTCAGAGGATGTAATGAGATAATGAGAATGATATTGATAGCTGAACAGGTTTTTGGTAGGATGATAGACGTGAGATAATACACACACAGCGAAAGAGACTGACAGACTGATTCTTCTTCTTCTTCTTCTTCTTCTTCTTCTTCTTTTTCTTATTCAGGTACTTTGATGACGGGAAGGAGCTGGTGACTCAGATTCATGAGAAGCAGAAGGAGCTTCCTGATGATGTGGGAGAAGACTTCAGCAAAGCCGAGTCCTTCCACAGAATGCACGCCGCCTACGAGAGAGACATCACCGCTCTGGGCAAACAGGTAGGAAGAAAGGGGGTCAGCCCTTTCACTCTATTGTAAATATCTGATTCTGCCCAGCACCAATTTGATCATTTACCAGCTAGATGTTTCTTCCGGGAGTTGGTGGAGACCAAAGTAGAGCTAAAATCATAGGGAATGATGGACCCTATCCCTTTAAATTGTGTTTACAGCTTTATCTGCTAACTCCTAGTGGTAAAAACATCAACATTTCCTTGTCATAAAAATTACTTGTAAGTGAAAGAAATGCTCAAAATAAACAATGTGTTCCCCCTCTTAATAAAGTTGATCTTATGATTTCATGACATGACCATTTAAGATCCCCTACAGACATAGTAAAGTTCAAATAACCATTTAAAAGTGAAGGTAATCAAAACAAATTTTGGAATGGAGGGCGACCTTGATTTTTTAAATAATTTCCTTTAATGATTTGACTGTCTATTCTCCCGCCTCCCAGGTTCAACAGTACCAGGAGATGGCTGCCCGTCTTCATGCCCAGTACGCGGGCAGCGAAGCGGACAACATCCAGGCCTCAGAGCGAGAGGTGCTGGAGGCCTGGAAGGGTCTGTTGGACGCCTGCGACGGCCGCAGGGCCAGACTGGAGGAGACAGCGGAGAAGTTCAGATTCTTCACCATGGTGAGAGACCTGCTGGCCTGGATGGAGAGCATCATCCAGCAGATAGAGACCCAGGAGAAACCCAAGTGAGTGAGAAGGGCACACATCTGACACAAGATTGAATGGTTTACAATGTAAAATTCAACTTAATTAAAAGATTACTGAAAAGGATGCATTTATTTTTTTACCTAAAAGGGGCATCTGATTCAGACAGCTGAAAAACTAACTGTGCTCCTTGATTTTTTGAGTTTAATTTTTCATTCCATTTCAGTTGGCAACAAAAATGTGGATATCATTTTTCTATCGTTGGTGAAGACGGAGCTTAGATCATTATTTTTACAAGGAGTACTTTTGTATGTTCAGACACTATACAATATTTTAAATGCGTTGATGATAGTTGTAAAACAGAATGTCCACTAAGTCTTGTGCAGATGTGAGCACAAATTAATTAATACAAAACTAGCTTTCACATTACTGCTGCTCCCAGTGGGGCCCAAATTGGCTTGCTTGTGTTAAACAGTACTTCAATGTGACATGAGGCTCATAATAACCTCAATAAGGAACATTCAGTTAATTTAAGGCTGTAAAAGATTTTTTAATTGACTCATTCCAAAATAGTGACTATAATTACACACTATATTTTGAGTTCCAATACAGAATGTGTTCAGGACATTTTTATTAATCATCAATCTATAAAGTACCCTACAGTGTGTGTCTCGGCTGTTCTTCGTTGAGCCGTGGATAAAGGATATTGTTAAGGTTGCCAGAGCCTTTTGCCATATTACTGCAGTTCCAGTCCCTACCAACAGAGGGTAGATTAATGTCAGACATTACCTGTCTTCACTTCTCCCTCCCTCCTCTATAATAGGGATGTCTCATCTGTGGAGCTGCTACAGAAGTACCACCAGGGGATCCGCTCGGAGATCGAGACCAGGGGAGCCAAATTCACTGACTGCGTGGAACTGGGAAAGGCCCTGCTGACACGCAAACACAGAGACTCTGCTGAGGTAAGGCCTCAGTGGCAGACTAGGCTTATTTTTTTAAAAATCCTCAGATGGGCTTTAAAACGCTGCTTTCATTAGATTTAATTACTTTTCTGGGAGCGATTGTTCTTGTCTGGCACAATAGAGCCAATTGGATCGCCAAATTAAAAAAAAATTCCCCTTCACTCATCTTACACTCATCGTGGGGAGACTTATAAAGCAAGCACTAATTAGAAATGGAAAAGCCAAACGAATTTATATGAGCAATTGACCCTGGCCTGAATTTAATATGCGGTTAATTACTCCACAATACTTATTCTTAGCCATATAATAGCCAGTCTCGGTGTTGAGATGTTTAATATTGCTGAAATGTAACCGTGGGATTGTGTGACTGCCCGTGTCAGATCAAGGAGAAGCTGGTGCAGCTGACGGAGAAAAGGAAGGAGATGATGTTCAAGTGGGACGACCGATGGGACTGGCTCAGACTATGTGAGTGAAACCCACACTGATCTCCAAGTCAAATACTGTTCATATAGGATTTCTTTCATAAAGGACTTGTGGCTACCTGAAGTAAAAGGTTATGTATACAAAATGTTTCATATGAAAGAGCACCGTGGCAATACAAAATGTTCAGAAATCTTTTTATCATAAGTTTTCAAATGAGTCTCAGACAAAAGCAGCGATGTTCTATGATAACGTTTCTGTACAACAGCAAAACAAAAAGTGTCTAATTTTCAAATTAAATATTCACTTTTAAATGTTTTCGGCCTATTCCGATTTAGGTCTACAGGACCTGCTGGTAGAAGGACAACCACACATTATTTATAATGTCATTACTTTGCTAAACTAAAAAATTCTTCTATTTCAAATTTTTAGATTTTTTTGTAAAAATTTCTTGATTTTCCAAAATGTTATCCACATTTTAAAATAACCTAAAGCTCATTGTAACAATAAGATCAAGTTTGACTCTTAACATTTATTCGCTAGCGAACATAATATCCAGCATTAATCTTAATGCAATTGAAGGTTCTGTTATATGGTGTTATTGTAAAGATAGGGAAGCTACATTATATAACCTCTCATAATGACCTCTGTCTTGCCTGTCAATGCGCCTGCAGTGCTGGAGGTGTGTCAGTTTGCGCGGGATGCCTCTGTGGCGGAGGCGTGGCTGATTGCTCAGGAGCCCTATGTGACCAGCAGAGACGTGGGCCTGACTGTGGACGAGGTGGAGAAACTCCTCAAGAGGCACGAGGCCTTTGAGAAGTCCACCGCCACCTGGGAGGAGCGCTTCTGTGCACTGGAGCGCCTCACTACGGTACGCACACGTCTGAAAGATGGTGTACACAGTCATTTAACCCATGCATGACCGGGTGCAACGTGTGTGTGGATGATATCATCCTGGCCGATGATAGGCAATGTGATTTGCTGAAATAAAAGTGTAGAAGGCATTTTTTATGATTTAAAAAATAAAATAAAAATGTATGTTAATGTTAATGTTAATGTTAATGTTAATGTTAATGTTAATAGACAAAGGCAATTATGTGCCGGTAAAGCCAAGGGTTTAACCTTTAAATGTGTTTATTTTTTAAATTTCTCCATCTGCTACAAAGGCTGAGATATAAAAAATTGTGTAAACGTTGTCTGTGCAAACCCTCAGGTTTTGGGGAGGTTGTTTAATAACAATGCTTGGATTTTAGAGGAAGTTTTTTTAGGTCGACTAACCGACTCAGGAATGAATGGGTAAATTATCAGAAAAACAAAAAAAAACAAATCATTATAACTGCTGAAAAACAGGGAATAAAACAATGCGGACTCATAACAATAAAAAGTGTGAAAAATCTTTCATATCTTCTCTTCTCTTGAGCAACAATATGAAGTCACTGATTTTCCAATTCACTGCTGTGTTGCAGCTGGAGTTGTTGGAGCTGAGGAAGCAGCAACAGGAGATGGAGCAGTTCATTAAAGAAGAGCAACTCTCAGACAAACAAAGCAGGTAAGCAGGCAGACATATACAGTACCACATGCACCATTAGAAGGTCATAATACACAGATGACCAGTGACAATTTCTCACTGTCCAACCATGAATTGATCCTAAGCAATAAGCAGTAAGGCTAAATGAAATGTAATGTATTGTCTTTGTATTTAAAGCCAGATGTGGTTTCCTTTCTGCCACATGGCTCAAACCTAAAGGATACACACTGTTGCATGTAGCGACACATTCCTTTATTACAATGCACATGCACAGTAGTTTACTTACAGTCAATCTCACATAACGCTTCCCACTGTCAGAAATACTCATTAGCACAAACAATGTTACACTATTCTCTCCTTTTTGAGTTAAGTTGGCTAAATACTATGGCGCCCAGCTGTTTTTCGGAATTTATCTAGCCAATTTAATAACAGAAAGTATTGAAAGACGGAGAACTGCAATGATTTTTAAAATAAACCCTGTTAGCCTTATCATTTAAATTCCAATGTGGACACAGTCTCTCCCTCTCTCTCCTCTCTCTACACACACACACACACACACACACACACACACACACACACACACACACACACACACACACACACACACACACACACACACACACACACACACACACACACACACACACACACACACACACACACACAAACACATTGTCTTTCACCCGCTGCTCTTGAAAGTGTCTCATGCAGACCCCATGCTGCCCCTCTTTCCCGCAGGAGAGAAGACACCGGCTTTGTAGAGGAATCTTCACAACTCTACACTATTGAGGAACAGACTCTGGTCAGTAGCTACACTCACACACCACAAATCTCTCACTCCTAAGAACTAAATCTGACTGTTGAAATACTTCTTTGAGCAATTATAGAAATAATCATGGATGCATAAGGACACACTGTGCTCTGTCCCCATCTGAAAGGTGCGGGTTGATTGGTGGATTTATCGCTTTTCTCAATCTGTTTCTATCTCCGTTAATTTTTTTTCTTGCAGTCTGGTTCTGGTGCAATTGAGCCCAGTTCAAGTATGCTGGATGGGACAGCCGGAGACTCCACGGTGCCCATAGTGTCAGAGATGAGAGAGAGTGCTTCTCTGGACTTGGAGCCCACTGTGTCAGTAGCGGTGGTGACCCCCAAAGAACCAGAGCGGGCTGCTACCATGCCCACTGAGGCCGCCAGGGCCCAGACCGTGCTGCAGGAGGGCATGCTGAGTCGCAAACACGACGTGGCTGGCGTGGGAAAGAAGACCTCAAATAGGTAACTGTTGTCTTTGCCTATTTAAAAGTGGACTCCAATTCTAATCCAAACCCCTTTTCGTCAAAATTAGTGAATATTTCCTCACTACTAGTCAGAACTGTGTGTGTATGTATACAAAGAGAGTTGTTCCGAGCCTGTCAACACTTCTCCAACCAATCAGCTGAAGGCAAGCGTGTTTTGACCTTAGTAACAACAAGCCTATTGGACAGGTAGTTTAGTGCTGACTGCTGTTGCCAAGGCGAGGCACGTCTGTGGGTGTATTCGTTTTTGGTGGTCAGTTCAAATATCAACAAGAGATCTCTTGTATGGCTTACTCCACCCTTGAGCCCATTTAACCCATGTAATGCAGTCTTTGCATTACCCCACTGCCCCATCTAGACATTTATTTGCTTCTATTCATTTCTGTTTGTTCGGACAATCTATCAACACACCTTTAACAAATTCCATCCTTCACAGTGGAACTCGAGTCTGCATCTTTTCAAAGCTTTTCTTAAAAAAAAATTTCCTGAGTACATGATCTTTGTAGTGGATGAAACGACGAGTTTCCAATTAATTTTTTTTTTCAATCAAAACGACATAGGTTACAGAATAATATGATTTATAAGGAGATACACACACAGAAAATAAAAATATGAGTAAAAAGGGATTCTTATGCATGAATAAAGCCACCTTTGGGATTTTAAAATGATTATACAGCTGATATAATTTCAGTTTTTTGATACGCAATCAGCATAAAAAGTCTGTCTCACAGAGGATCTGGCTGGGTTCAAAAAACTATTTATACTTGTCAGTCACACAGAAGTGAGCTGTGCCAGCTGCACTCCTTATGTCCAATGAACTGAACTAAGTCGTAATGGAGTGGTGATGTTGCTCTTGTAATTGGGATTAAATTGAATTGATTCTACATCATTGCCAGAATTTAGCTTACCTAAAATGATCGATATTAAACCCTTCCTGTTTCCCTCAGGTCTTGGAACAACTTGTACTGCGTGCTAAAGCCCGGTCAGCTCTCGGTCTATAAAGATGCCAAGAGCTTTGGACGTGGGACGACAAATAACGGAGAGGACCCCTCGTCCCTCGTTAACGCCAGCTGGGAGATCCTCACAAACTACAAGAAGAAGAAGCACGTCTTCAAACTACAGTGAGAATCCTATTCACATTTTTATAACTTTTTCACTATTAAAGTAAATGTTCAGCTTTTTAGGGATACATGCCTATGGATTTGTTGCTAAGAGTTTGATAAGATATTAGGTTTGATTTTATGGTGGATTATGTGCCGGAATATTTATTGCTTGGTCATCCTTATTAGTGGGTGCAGTAGATTCCTGAAATGTTGTCATCGCTGGGAAGTTTTCCAAGAATCCAGCGGAGACTCCAGGAAGTCACTGTTCCCTGCTAAGAAATAGTCCCGCACATAACATCCCCTGTAAAACCAAAACCTGTTGTTTTTTTGTATAGATAAAATAAATGAAATATAACACTTTTTTTGTTGTTGATTTTATAAGCATAAAACAACCGCTTGTTCCTCTTGTGTTCCTCCACACAATACATTCTAACATCCTTTTCCTTTCCCATCTAACAGTCTTGCAGACGGCAGTGAATTTTTGTTCCAATGTAAAGACGAGGTGAGTTTTTAAGCGCAGAAAAATAAACACTGACTAACGTGAATCATATGAGACTGAATTTAGTACACTACATAGGCCTACTTTACATATATCTTATTTCATGAGCTGTTTCAGTCTGACATGTCTGCTGCCCATCTCTAAGTTATCTGTCGAGGTTATGTATGCAAGTAGCTGACATCAAGCTGTTATTCATATTTCCTTCCATTTCACCACCAGCCGGCAAAGGATTTACACTACAGGGATCATTAAATTCTATAAAGTAAAATAATTCACAGCGGGGTTATATTCCACCATATTGCCCTGATTTAGCGTTATTTAATGCATGCCGACTTCCCTTTGTAAGCCGCTGTGTGTGTGTGTGTGTGTGTGATTGCAGGAGGAGCTTCAGCGTTGGAGCCAGGCCATGGTGAAGGCCGTCCAGCCCCTGGCAGCAGAGGAGGTTTCGGGGCCCTCAGGGGCCAAAGCACACACTCTGCCTGCTCCCTCCTCCGCCTCTTCCACTGCCCCCCCGGAGCCGGCCAAGAAAGACAAGGAGAAGAAGTTCAGTGTCTTTACCAAGAAGAAGTGAAAGGGGACAGTGGAGGCCATCGGGAGGAGGGGGGGTTGCCTTGACAACCTGGGAAGAGAAAGTAGTATTTGTGTACAATCAGTCGGGGCTTTTTATCACTAGATTTTTTTATATTATTTTGCGAGAATTTAAAAATAAATATATTGTAGACTAGGTTTAAAGCCATCACTCTTTTGCCTGTATTTAAAGCCAGTGTATCAATGCAAAGTTCCACTTTTGTTTTTCTTCTTTTTAACAAATGCCAAATTCAAAAGCATTAAATTAAAAGCACAGGAATGCTCCTTTCACACTCAACCAAAGAATGTTCGTAAAACTTTTCTTTTGTTACTTTTGCTGCAGTTTCCCCCCCTCCCTTGAGTAAATTATGGCATGCTTTGATATAGCTATGTACAATATGAAGGCCTGTAATGAACATATAGGGTGACTCAAAGAGTACCGAGGAGTACTTTTATTAACCTGCCTTATACAATGGTTGTGAACTGTAATACTGTGCTGTTTGAATTTGGAGCGCTACATGCTACTTTATAGCACCAGGGTGAATTTAACAGGCTTTAAAAGAAAGAAAAAAAGCTTTGTAAATGCAGTGTAAAGTGATGTTGCAAACTAAATGCTCTATGCACTGTGAAGGGTTTGACTGTTGAGATTTTAAAATGGGTACCCGATGACATACTAGCAGTCATGGGACACCAGTTCACGCTGCATCTTCAGCTGAACTGTGGCATTAGTTATTTCTGTGAATCTTGAAATATATTCAGCACTTGTGTATTGGACCCCTAGAATTTCATATCCATTCATTAACATATATACATATACAGTTTATATATCTAGAGATGCATGAGGTATGTTTTATTTTAGTTTGATATGGTGCTATTGTGATATTCTTGAACCTTCAATCAAGACCAACTTGACCTGCCTTATTTGTCTTCAACTTTGGCTTGTAGTGACACACGGGTGAAAAGGTATCCTGGTAGTGTTAGCGTACACCTGAGGGGTGTTTTTATAAAAGGTGGCTCAGAAAAAAACAGCTCTTATTGTGAAAAAGTCCCAGAAAAAAACAAATCAGGATTGATCGCTTTCCTAAAGTTAAGTCGGTTTATTTTGAAACAGAGACCTAGAGCCATGAAGCACTGATCAAATGTATTCAAATACTGAAGAAAAATATATATTTAAAGACAGAACTGCGGCAGTCTAAAATGTTGACAAATTTTGACAAATTTAAAATAGTAGTATACATTGGATCCAAGCCAGGTTATTTATGTTATAGCACGACAGTTGGATAATTAGCATTTTTAGAAAGTTTACTTCTCCATCATGATTTTTCTTTGGAACTTGGACAAGTGAAATAACAGCCACCATATGGTGAGAATGCTGTGTTCATCGTTTTAAATTTGCAGCCTGGTTTTTATATTTTTAATGGAAAGATTTCTGGGCATATGTGGCCACAGGCAACGGGTCCAAGGGTCCAAGTTGTTTTTTGTCTTTATTTTAATTGCAGTACAATTTAAAAAAAGGATATATATTAGGGCTGTCAAGCGATTAAAAAAAGTTATCTAATTAATTACAGGCTCTGTGATTAATCAATCTAAATTAATCACATACTTTTATGACACTTTTATACCCGTTTATAAACGGCTGTATAGTCTGCTACAGTTTGTTTCTCTCTCTCTCTCTCTCTCTCTCGTAAGTTCTGTCTCCACAACAGACAGCGGTGCACTCCCACAGACGCCTATGCCGATTCATTCACCATCGTCATACTCATAGGCAAAAATATTGACACACACACACATACACGGGGCGGGTGTCCATTTACGCGGGAGACCAGACAGCTAGCAAACAAAATTGAGACCCACGGAGGAAGATTGAGAGATACTGTTTTGAACCTATACATTGTTGCACCCACTAAATCACAGACACTGAGGAGAATAAAGTAAGATGTCTTCCTACCTTCATGCTTATTTTCCCGAAGCATCCCATAAACCGTCCATAGAGCCCTCAGCCCCTTTCCCCTGCTTCTCTCTTTACTTTTCTCCCTTTCACTCGTGCGGGCTGTGTATGCAAGCTTCAGGTGCAGCTGCGCACCACTTTTGCACCGGGTCAAAGGGCATTATAGAAATGCGATTAATCTGCGTTAATTTTTTTAATCGCGTTAATTTTTCTGTGATTAATTAATCGAAATTAATGCGTTAATTTGACAGCCCTAATATATATATATATATATATATATATATATATATATATATATATATATATATATATATATATATATATGGACTGGAATAAAGTCTGAAAAAAGTTGGATGAAAAATGTTAAGTTGGCAAAAACTTGCAGACCACAATAAAATGTGTTAAAAGTTGTATTCATACTCAAAATATGACTTAAATAATAAGACCGTTTAACTGGTCATTTGTTTTAATAAAACACCCCTCACTTCTCATGACCTAGTTTTTTATTTACTTACTAAAGTGTTGAGTGTCAAAATGAAAGCCAAATAGACGTTTTATGGTACCAGCCAAAGTCTAGGACAAGCTGTGGGTCGGATGAATCTTGACTGCTTTTCCAAAACCACACAAGAGGACCAGGCATGCTCTTTATGTAAAGGCAAAGGATCAGATACAGTAGCTGTATGGAGCTGAGGGGGAATGGGTCTTTAATATGAATGTAAGGGAAATGAGAAATTGAGAGTTTTAACATCGAAGCGATTATAAAATAATACAGTCTAATCAATATACGCATACAGGGAATTATAAAGTATGTACAGAGTATGGAACTGCACTTATAGATGTTATTCTCACACACACAAATACACCTACACCCCCTGACTGCCTTCTTGCCTTGTACTGTGGGCTTTGTCCCTGAACTACAACCCAACTCAAGTGACCTCATTGAAAGGGATGGAAGCCGGATGTGGAAAGATAAAACGAGAGCGTTTAGTACATTTACAAAAGGCACTAAAGATATTACATCTACAATGGAAGGAATACAGATGTCTCTGTGTTATGAAGAACATCATGTATGTGCTACAAGTACAGGTAGTCCAAGGTTTTTAGAATGAAAGACATGTATCCAGTCTTGTTTTTTATTGGTCACTCACTATATCTACAGTAACTCATGATTTGGACACTTCCTTCTCTGCCACCTCCATCCACTTTGTCTATGCCTCCACTCCACCCTAACTGCCTTTTCTGTTCAGTGGTTTTTAAAATCTGCATTTTGTACTCTCCTAGCTATGTAAAATATCCAAAACAATGTTGACCAGAAATATCAAATACATTTTGAGAGAATAAACTTTAAAAATAAACTCCTGAAACTAGAATGTTTGGTTTATTGACAACATCCACACAGCTGCCCCACTGTCAAGCTTTAAGGAGTACTGATTAAAAAAAAAAAAAATGCAATTAAATACATTTCCGAAAAGGTTTATTGAGTACAAACAATTATACAAAGGCAGGCGTTAAACAAAAGGCATTTTTTTTCTTCTCCGTGTTGAACAGTCTTCCGTTCACCGAGCTAATTTCAGATAAGACCAAGCTGCATATGAACATATTCAAAATAGACAAAAAAGAAAGGTTGGATTTTACATTCCAGTGGTTGATGGTGCAACAATGAATAAACAGCCAGAAAAAAACGAGACAGCATTAGGCTAGACTAATTAGATCTCAGCTGACAAGTCACAGTCTGAGGATGATCATTTTATAGCAAACACAAAGCCCTGAATAACAGTTCATTTTCAATCTTTACAAACTCAATAGGTGCGTTTGCCGAAGCGGAGCATATATAATTTTTCTTCCAAACAAATAAGCCAGAAGATGCATAGCAGAGATACTTTCAGCATATTGTATTACTTTATCATTAGCCAATTTTCCACAGCGAGGGCCTTAACCGGGCCCCGCCGGGACATGCTCCGCTTCTACATTTTACCCCTTTAACATCATTCATTTACATGTATACGTTTGCATCTCGCTGCCAGCGGTAATTTCCCAGCCTGGCAATGGCCTACAACAAAAACAAATTATGCTTTCCATCATCAGACACTATCATCTTACTGAAGCTCTGCTGTGGAAACGGGCTATTTACAGAGGAGATGCAAAGAGGGGAGAGAGAGCAGTAAGTGATACAATGGCTGTTACAACACAACCACACAGATCATCTATTAAGGCATCGATGGGGGTTCCTGCACATTATCCAACATTTTCTAAACTCAAGTCTTTTCATTCATTCAAGATTCTATCTCGCATTCATAATGAAAAAGAAACGGCTGTATATGGCATAATGACAATGACCCAGTGAGCTAATATGAGAAATGTTAGGGGATTCAAATATGTTCAGCCCTGTGTTTTACAGAACTGAACATTTGTTTTTGTACTTTTAAAAAGACAGGCAATTTTCGAAGCTGAGGGGATTCATTTTCAGCACATTACCAGACTACTGTAGGAACCCTGCACGGGGCTGTTAAACCTCCTCGTGGGTTCTATACATCTCTGTTAACTAAGATGAAACGAAAAAAAGAATAGAATTAGATTAGCTTTGTAATCGCTATAGTCGACTCGGTTACAAAAATGTACATCAACGCTGGAAAGACTTTGAGAAGTAGGAAGTACAGCAGTCCATCCACACTGGTGACACATCTACTGTTAATCAACCGCTGTTTTACAGGTTTCACAGGTTCAGTTTTAGTATAAAGTAAACTACATTCCTTGGATGAGGTAATGATGAGCATTCCTCATGATGTTTACTGACCCTCCTTCACACTGAAGGACAAGTGATTGCTATATATTAAAATATTTCTAACCCCCAGGTCAGCGCCTATAATTTTTTATTGCAAATAGTTACATCAACCTTGACTTCTCAAAGGTCGTGAGAAAAAAAAGGAAAAAAAAACACATACCATTGCTTTCATTCAGGGGTAGGTACTTTGAATTCCAGCATGAGGATATGCAGAGACTCACTCTAAAACACAACATTTGATACTCTTTTGAAATAGCTTTTGAAATGGCATAAATGACATGAGAACAAAGTGTTTACAACCAAACAACTTTATTCACAAGTCATTTCTGCTGGATGAAGAATTAAATAAGCATGTCATCTCTAAACAATACATGATACATTACACATAATTACACATTCAACCAAGAAGGATTTGAAGGAGAAAAAATAGTTTTAGACCAAATTATGAATTAAACTAAATGTGAGTGTAACAGTATAGGACTGAAAAAAGGCTCTGCTAAAAGACAGCTCGAGTTTGGATCTGCGACCCTATCCACACAAAACCAGAAACACACAGACGAAAAAGAGATAGTTCTTGACTTTAAGAGAAAGGCAAAACAGAGACGAAAATATTAGAAAGAAAGGCAGCTGACCTGTGCTACTTCCCTTCCTGTGAATGTAAAGATATGATACAACAGGCCAGGTGCATATTTGGTTTTCAGAAGGCACGGCAGTGATAGGCACTCAGTCACTTCCTCTTTGGTGCAGTTTCTGATGCCCATGCTTCATCTCACAGTACAGCATGACTGTGAGTATGTGAGGAAAATGTGTATATTGGTGGTCAATATATAAAATGTATACATTGTATCACTGTATACTTTGATTAGTGCACTTAGTGCAGTAAAGACTAGCACACAAAAATATTTTTCCAGACTGAATTAAAAATATATATTTTTTTTTAATCAAAGAGTGTGTGTTTGTGGATGTGCAGAAGTATGCATTGTGTGTGTGTGTGTGTGTGTGTGTGTGTGTGTGTGTGTGTGTGTGTGTGTGTGTGTGTGTGTGTGTGTGTGTGTGTGTGGCGACAGAGGCTCAAGGTTGATGGATAAAAGCGGCAGAAGCAGGGGTCCTTGTCTATTTGATGAGCTTGTTGGCTCTCTGGTTTGCTTCATCAATACGAACTTTGTTCATTTCCGCCTGAAAGAAAAAAAACAAATACGGTAGGTTAAAAGGGGTTTCAATATTCACTTCTTTTCCTATGCACAGACTACAAATGCATAAAAAAACATCCATGTAGAGGTTTTAAATTCTCGTCCTTTAGAGCAGTTTTTTTAATGAGTGGGTACTGTTTTCTTTGTCTTTAGTTGATGGAATACACAATCAGTGGTTTCACACTATTCCACTTATACACAGGTGTCAGTAATGCGCCAAGATGTGCAGCAATGTATCAACAAAAGGCACAGAGGAAGAAGACGACCGCTATCAAATAAACAAATGAATATAAACAATGCTGGAAAAGAATAGAAACATTTTGGACCTCAGGGAGTTTTGGTAAATAACACCGAGTTGAGCAACTTTGGTTTGTTTACAGGAGAACTCCACAGGACTTGTATGCACCTGATTGCATTTACTAAGTAAAAGTGGAAGTGGAAGTCACACAAAATACGCAGAACCACCTAGTGTGCTCTAACTCAATACCTAATTCTTTTAAACAGTTGTGTTTACTTTCATTACTTTTCACAGTAATGCAATGTTATCTTTGAGGCCTGACAAAACATATGTAATGCATTTCCTTCCTCAAAAAGCAGATTTCATTTTTTTTTTGCAAAGTACTGTGAGCACTTAATTTACCCATCAAGCTTAATATGACGAAAAGCAAAAAAAAAAACTTCAAAATAGAATCAAATTAGACAACTCAGTCCAAAAAAGAACAAAACAGGAAAGCAGATATTTCCTAACAATTTTAGGACGTGCCATTTTGGAGGGGATCACTAAGTTAAGGTGACAGAAGCCGGCTGAAGAAGTGGACAACAACTGAATCATTATTCATGTGGGACTCTTTTACCTTGGAAGTGATGTTGTCGATCTGTTTGTTCTGACTGTCTATCTCGTTGCCCATGTCCATAGCCATAGTTTTCAGGTTGCCGATGATGCTGTCCACTGCGTCCAGATTCTCCTCCATCTCATCCTCGCGTGCGTCGTTAGTTACCCTGTACCAAAGATAAAAAATGAGTCGAGTTTCTCCCGGGCACTTTCAAAGACATCTCAGTAGGTCATTTGTGTGGAGTATAGTTGAAGACTATGTGTCATTTCTAAATTGAATACATAATACATACAGCATTATGGTGAACGATTCTTAAAGTGGCTATGAGGAACTTTCAGTTTGTGTTCATTCTAGCGGCCCCTTAGGACAAAAGCGGTAGTGTTTTTATGATGACAGCTGTAGTTCCTGGGTGAACGTACCCAAACAAAGTCATTGAGACAAACATTTTCTCTGCCCTGATGGTCTAGTTTGCTGTTACATTTATGATCATCAGAGGAAAAATGTGACTGTTTCAAAGTTCCTCATAGCACCTTTAAGGAAGCAAAATGAGCATGACCCCTACCTCTTGATGTACGGGCCTGAGGGTGCAGAGTTGCTGGTCTGCCCAGCCTGGCCATTGCGGACCCCAGAGGGCTGCCTTGAGACCACGTTGGAATCACCGCCTTCACTCTCTCCCTCCGCTCCTCGAATACCCCAGGTACGCTTGTATTTGTTGTCGTGCTCGATCGACGACACCCTGGAGGGGAAAAAAATTCAGAGGTGTTTAAAATTGAAAAAAGGTTAACTTATGACCCTCTATACAGAAGCAGATTTATAAAGCTACAAGTACCTCTTAAGTCACACAATCGTTATGAAATTCATAAAGGCCAGGACACACCAATCCGACTACCCGAAAATCGCGACTGCCGATCCAAGGAGCTCCAGTCTGCCCGTCGCGGCCGAAAAAGTGCAAAGAACACACCAAACCGACTGCTGACCATACCGTATGCTCTGCGCTTGCGCGGGACGTAATGTCTCCATAACAGCAGGCGGCGCTAATCTGTATTGTGGTCCGAAAAAATACGGAAGCCGGAAATGATGGGACGGCTCTCTAGACCATACACATAGATATAAATACGTATTTATATTTATGGACCATAAGAGCACAATTTTTAGCAGAGAGTGTCGGGCATGGTGTCGAGCAGTCAACAAGGCTTGATGCATTTGAGTACTCGCTGAACGAAACAAACAAACACATTAAAACGATGGCTAACTGTTGTTAGCTGTTTGTGCTACCCGCCTCACTTCCAGGCTTCACTGATTCGCTAGCCCTCCACAAATCAAATTGCTCCAACTGAAAGACTGTCCGCCGCCGATTGCTCAAAAGAAGCCCGACGACATCTACTACGACACACACCAAACAGATTTGTGTCCCCGACCCCTTCCGACTCTACGGCGGCGATTATCGGGCCGGTGTGTCCTGGCCTTAAGATTCCCTACCTTATCTTAGTGTACTCATCAAAGAATCCTCTTCTCCAAAGTGAAAGCATTTTGGAGAGATTTTGTTACATGTTTAGAACGGGATATGATTTCACCACACACACACACACACACACACACACACACACACACACACACACACACACACACACACACACACACACACACACACACACACACACACACACACACACACACACACACACACACACACACACACACACACACACACACACACACACACACACACACACACACACACACACACACACACACACACGGTTTTGGAGGAGAGAATTTGAGGTTTGCTCTGCACACAGCAGTGCCCCATCGGGTTAAAGAACTGGGTTGGAACTCTGACGCATTTGATTAGCATTCATAAACCAGCAGGGAATGCTCACAAAATTGCATCCGCAATCTTTTGACCATAAAATGCACATTTGACATGCAGATTTGGATTTACTCCTCTTCATGGCACACGGCCCACATTTGTGAATGTGGCTGCAGTGCATGCTGAGTGAATGTGAAATCACACAGGCCTGGTGCATATTTGGTATCAAATGGTGCTATGGAGGCAGTCAATCCCATTTTCAAAGAGTTGTAAAAAGGGAGAGGGGCAAAGGTATCTAGAAACGTTTTCCCAGCTCTGAATTCCCATTTCACAGTGTTCTCTTAATCATATCCTCAATTTTACTTAACGTAGAAATACAGGACCCTCCCAATCCTCCCTTTCATAGGTTTGAGGAAAGGCTACCAATTTAAATGATTTAGAACTCCTGCTTTGCCCGTGAGTTTGGCGTGGCAGACGGCTCTAAATGCCACAATCTCCAAAATATTCGGCTGCTGTTGCCATGGAGAAGGAGTCAGGCAGGGGAGCAAATCAGAGCGGTAGACTCTATAAAAAGCTGTAGCCCAACTGGGAACAAGCCTGTTCGCCATTGTTGCAGAATTCAACCAAAATGGAACCACAGTCGAGAAGGGAATTCATTTAAGATACAGAGAAATTTCACCAGCACCATCATTTTTAACTTGCAATAGCATTAAGCAGCATTTTTGTGTGACTTTTAAGCAAGAAGCTGCTCAGGAGACATGTTACCAAAGACATATTGTATGCCAATCAAATTAAACTGTCAGTCACCTAATATTGCCTATGGAGAAAACTAAGGTGAATCTTTACTTGCCTGAAAATATATTCATACTACTGTGGACCTCTCTCTCTCTGCACACACACACACACACACACACACACACACACACACACACACACACACACACACACACACACACACACACACACACACACACACACACACACACACACACACACACACACACACACACACACACACACACACACACAGCAGTGATTTTGGCTCTCGGTGTGTGCAGTGTACCTGTCACAGGGGCAGACACACAGGCCGCAGCACTTGGAGAGGTCGGTCAGGTTCTTCTCTGCCAGCTTCATGTCCTGGTTGATCTGGTCCATGCCCACGTCCACACGCTTCAGCTGCTCTGAGACACAGACAGGCGGCACACCATGTCACACTCTGCTTTCCTGTATAGAGCTACATTTTATCCATAGAAATCGGATTTACTATTAATTTAGGTTTACCACTTTTTTTTTTTTTTTTTTTTTTCAAGTTGGGATTGGACTAAATTCAACTTTAATGATCCCTGTGAGGATTCCTAAATGTAGTGATAAACTGGGTCACAGAAGCAGCAAAAAAAAAATATATATATATTTTTAAATTAACACATAAGGGACAGCACTTTCTCAAGAAAAGTTACAGCCAAAACAAATAGACAATTTACTTGTCTTTTTAACTGACTGAAAAACAAAACATGAATTAATGTATTCTGGTTTGGAGGAACAATATTACGAGATGCACAAACAGAAATAACTGACAATAACAAATTAGTTTCTTGATCAATGTGTAGCCAATACTGAACCAGACTCAAATATTAATACATATATTCTTATTACATTTAGATACCACCTCCTTCCGGTATGTGTCGCTGTTATACTGACACTGTGATGGTTAAAAAAATACCTTATTAGCACCTGTATTGTTGTATAAATTAACATTATATTAACTTCATATGTGCTTACAGTCACACAGGGAGGTTAGCGCACATTAACCAGATTGTGAGTTAGAAAATATGTTAATTTCTTTAGGCATAACAATGTCACACATCTTTGTCCTTGCCATGTTTCTATAGCAGACACATCCTCCTTCAGCAAATTCCTGTACACTCATGTGAAAACATTCATAAAATAAAACAGCAAATGACCCTTTGAATCAGCTCAAAACTTCTCTAAAATGCAAAGGTATTGAAATAATGATATTTGCATTACAGTTTGTATAGTAGCACAATGACACTTGATTTGAACTGCAAGAAAAACTGAGAAATAAATAAAGCAATCGGATGCATAAGTGTATAAAATAAAACATAGAGTAAAAATATTTAACATTTTAATAGCATTAGCATAGAATGGTATTACTACAACATATTTTAAATCATATCAGCATTGTTCATGTTGTATCATTTACCTCCTTGCTCGTCCAACATCACCATGGTGTTGATGCCGGTCTGTTTGCTCTGAAAAATACAAGTCACACAAATTCAGAAGCAACACAAAAACAAACACACGAGAGACGTGTATGGGTTATAGAAATAGGAAATAATCAGTGCTGGACACAATTAAGATTTAATTGGGATATATGCTTTGTTCAGAAAGGCTAATACAAGTAATAAGAAAAACGTTAAATAATTCATAATTGAAGCAATGCGTTTCTCATGATACTATACTAAAATGGATATATATTCTGAAAAACAAGAAGTCATAATTTTTATCAGTGGCCTTAAAACCAAATCGTTAAAGGGGGAAATACACTTTGCATTTCACTTAAGATTTTTTTGTTCTTTTAAATTCCATTAAAGTAAGAATCCTGTCTCATGTGATCCTAGTAGAAGGCCAAATTATAAACCAACATGGACCCACTTTGATGATCAAAACACAGCTACATGTAACACAATGCTGTGTTTTTGTTACAGCAAGAGCAGGGAATGCTTTAAAAGTCTCACCTCCTCTGCCATCTGCAGCATCCTCCGTGTGCTTTCCAGTGACTGTGGAGGAAAACAGGGGGTGTCAGTCAATTGTTTTACATTTTATTATAAGAATATTAGTAATTCATATTCTGAGGGAATATTTCGAGAAAAGTTTTTTTTTTTTCTTTACATCTAGTATCTGTTTCTAGGTAATTTAACAGATAGGCGTGAATGTGGCCTTAAGGGACAGAGCAGGGAGGAACAGAACAACACAAGGGAGGGATAAGGCAAATGGAAAGATACACATGATAAGAAAAGCATGGAGGAAGCCACACCATTAATATTTATAAAGCCATGAAAGTAGATGGCGGCAAATCTCTAACCAGTTCTATGTGAGTGTGAAGCTATAAAAGATCCTGTCACTGCATTTCTACACTTGGCTTAAAAAAAAGTTATCTAATATACAATATCTTCTCCGGCACCCAATCATTTGATTGAGTGTCTGAATTATACTTTCCCTGCTCCCTCTGCCCGTTCTTTTAGAGCAGGGATGATACATCAAAACAACATGCATACTGCAACAGCACACTACATATCATCCCAGATTACATATTTATATTATTTTAAAATATTAATTCAGGTTAACCTTGTTTTCCTGGTCTTGGAGGTTGCAGTACAGTGAAGCAATACACATTTCTGAGATTATTTTTTTTTACGATCAATCTACTAATTATTTTCATTGGCTTTTTGGTAGATAGATAACTCTTGGCATTTTCCTGAAATATATTATAAAACATTTTAAAATACGTTTTCTACTTCTATGATTGTTGAGGCTTTTATAAATGATTAAAATCATATTGACATACTTCAACAACTGATTAAAAATAAAGAATTTTGATGATCCAACTTTCCACCATTTTACTGCTAAAGCTGAATCTATTACGTCACCTAAAAGATCGACCAAAGATGAATCGTCAACTATTCAGATAATCTTTATATTTTATAACAGAAAAGTATTCCTAGTTCAAGCTGACTCATTTTAAGGAATTTCCTTGCGTTATGTGAAAATAAACTGGGTATTTTTCAGTTCTCATTTTCTGACATAACCCTTTGTTTCTGCCACAAAGAGGAAAACTAAAAACCAGAGTTAAGTTTGCAAAACTTCATTCAGTCACTTCTCCAGTGTGAACACACTACTTTTACAGAGGTTTTAATATGTGCTGTGTATCTGTGACACAGCTTCCCTATCATGTGTCATGTGACATCGTTTGGGCAGACACACAAGTTAACAATCTAGAGCAAGGCACACACACACACACACACACACACACACACACACACACACACACACACACACACACACACACACACACACACACACACACACACACACACACACACACACACACACACACACACACACACACACACACACACACACACACACACACACACACACACACACACACACACACACACACACAGGTGGAGTGGAATGCAGTCAGTTCAGGTGAGTTACGCCTCACTGTCTCTATTAATAGCAGGTGCTGTGCAGAGAACAGAGCATCTACACAAGTGAAGCACGGGAAGCAACTCGGGGCATGACACCATTGTTACTGTCGCTAATGAACTGTTAACAAGGGAGACAGGAAACCATGCCTAATTTTTTTCCCCTCTGTGTTACGTTTGCTCTGAATAAATTTATCAGCGAGTAGAGAAACAGACAAACATGGAATTGGCAATAGGGATGTGTTGAGCTCAGCCAGGTTTCTGTTGGCTTAGCCAGAACATCACTTGGGTGGACAAACATTACATTATGCCTCCTGAAAAATCCTTGAACTTGGTCTAATTAAGCCCAAAATTGTCCTCGTCGCCAAATTTTCCAGATTGGGGATGGTGTGACAAATCTTTGAAGATACAGACAATGGTGTGTGGCATTATTATCATTTGTTTGGGATGGCTTCAATGGAAGGAATAGATATTCAACGAACGCACTGGTTCCAACAAAGATAAATGTAAGGCTTTTAAACAAAATAGAGTTAGGCGGTACATGTATTCATTTTTCACTCTGCTTTAAGGTTCATCACAGGAGATGCTTATGACACACACCATTGTCTTTTATATGAGAAGGTTGGGTGGCCCTCCCTTAAAGAGAGACGTGATGCACATTGGCATGTTTTTATTTACAAAGCCTTGACTGGGAAGCTTCCTCGTTATTTAACAGAAATGCTGCTTGTTTCAGATGGGCTTTATCAGACCCGCTCCACTGACATGCTTATGCTTTATGTCCCACAAGCCCGGTCTGAGCTGGGAAAGACAGCTTTTAGCTTCAGTGCACCTGACTCCTGGAACAACTTACAGCTAAAAATTTAACTAAATACATTCATATCCTTTGGTCAATTTAAACAGACTATCTTGGATCTGCCAAACTCTACTTGTAACTGTTTTAATTAGACTATATTGTACTTTATGCCTTTTAATTGCTGCCACTCTTCCCCACTCTGTAAGTGTTTCAATCGTTTTGTTTTCTCTTCACTTGTTGTGTATTTGATGTATTTGCATTGAATATTTTGTTTGTATTGTTGTTTTGAATTTGTTTTGACTCGACGTCATTGGAAATGAGGGTCACCCCTCAATTGGTCTCTCGAGGATAAATAAAAGTTAAATGAAAAAAATGAAATGGAAAAAATTGGCTACAATGAACCAGGAGGATTAGGTATTAGCATAATAACCATGATATACCAACACAATGCTGAAGTGTGTGTGGAAGTCACATTTTACTACTGGACCCTAAACATTGGAGATGGCCTTGAAAAAGACAACCTCTGTTCTTTAAAAGCAATATTTTCTTATCATAGCAAGCACATTCCGATGAGTCATTATCATCCATGCTCTGAGTGTTTCAGGTATGACACGTAAGTAGCCTTAGTTGAAGGATAATGCACCGTCT
Source organism: Hyperoplus lanceolatus (assembly GCA_026929865.2). NCBI lineage: Eukaryota > Metazoa > Chordata > Actinopteri > Uranoscopiformes > Ammodytidae > Hyperoplus > Hyperoplus lanceolatus. The sequence continues at coordinate 23,085,516 of CM049408.1, read as the reverse complement.
TTGATCTGCTAAGTCAGCCAAGCAGCAGCAAACAGAAGAGAGAGAAAGAGAACCCCCCCCCCGCACACACACACGTAAGGACAATTAGCACAGTCAAAATTACAGGAAAGTGAAGTGCACAGCTAGAGTAAGTTAATTTGCCGCTATTTGAATCAGATGGCTGATCATACGATGCCCTGGAGTGCACTAATTAAACAATTATCTCCCCAATAATAAAACGCAGAGACAAAGTTGACAACATCCACACCGTCAATGTGACAGAGGGGTAAGGGAGCCATCGGGCTAAATTAGGCGTGAAGCCTCACACCTCCTATTTATACTTAATAATCAGCTGTGAATGCAATGAATATAATTACCCACATTCTGTCCTTTCAATGCTGGATTGAAGCGGCCCCAGGCTGTGTTATTTCTTCTCCCCTACAGACAGATGGTTGTCCAACTAAGCCAAAATGTGCTTTCCTCAACATGGTCATCATGGCTAAAATGATTATTTCCACACAGCGATGATAAATCTGGATTACATAAAGTGTCTGTGGGAATTATTAAATTAAATATTTCAATCATTCTAATGCAAAAGTTCCATGGTGAAACTGAACATACATTTGATTATCTGCACTGTTGCAGCTTTGTAGGTTTTTGCATCTGAGTGTTTGCACTTTGGACAGTGAAGGAATAAATTGACATTTTGGGAAATAAGCTTGTTTGCGTTCTTGCTGAGAGTTAGATTACATTCATACAACTCTTGTATTTGTATAATACATCAAATTAAAAGCAGCAGGCGGCTAGCTTAGCTTGGCTTCTGTTTTTGTAAACAATTAATTATGACGTCTTAATTAGAGAGATTTAGGAGGTGCTGGTGGGTTGATTCTCCCAGATTGCTTTTCCGCAAGAAAGCAAACAAGTGAAATTTCAAACGGTTCTTTAAAACTTTGGTGCATTTGTTTGAGCGACTGGCAGACAAAATCCATCGTTCTGATTGCTAGTTCGTGGATAATAAGCAAAAGTTAATTATTATATTTTAATGCAGTTTCATCCTTCACAAATAAGAATAGCTGTGGTTTAAAACTAGGTTTCAAGAAGGATTTTTTCCTTTAATGAAAAGCTCAATTTAAACCCCAGTGAATATGCGTTTTACTTTATCCGTAGACACATTTCATACTGTTCAGAGTTCAGTTCACCTTTGTGTTCAATTAAAGGCTACTTAATGCAAGCAATTCATTTGAATTGATAACTTAGATGTGTATCGTTTCGCAGCAAAATACATAATTCAGTCAGACAATATGTATAGGAAATTAGTCAGACATTAATGACGCTGTGTTTGTTACAAAAAATTAAAAATTAAATAAAAAATTAAAGCATCCAGAAAGTTCTCCTGCAACATTATCCACTGTCCATCTGTATCCTCATTCTGTTCCAAACACACTCATGGCTTCTGTCTGTAGCTTACACGGTTTTGGCATTTCATATTATAACATTTTTTCTGTGGAAAATCGCTTGAAGGACATTTAATACTCACTCAGAGAGATTCAGACAGTGAGGGAAAGGGAGTGTGTGAGTGAGTGAGTGAGTGAGTGAGTGAGTGAGTGAGTGAGTGAGTGAGTGAGTGAGTGAGTGAGTGAGTGAGTGAGTGAGTGAGTGAGTGAGTGAGTGAGTGAGTGAGTGAGTGAGTGAGTGAGTGACTTTATGTGTGAGTGAGTGAGTCATTACCTCATCGGTCACTTGGTTGGCCTTCATGGTCATCTCTTCCACAGTCATGTTGTCCATGTTGCTGTCGTCCTTTTTAGAGGCTCCCCCCTTGGCACCGAGCTCGATATTTTGCGGCCTGGAAAAAAAAGGGTCAAATGTTTTGATGTCACTCAGAGGGTGCCAATTATCATAAAGCTCAGTGATGCAAACAAATCAGAGACCTGGCTTTACTGTAGCCTACTATAAAATGTCTATGAAAATTGACTGTAGGATGAAAAGTGAAGTGATTTATTGAGGGAACATTCCGTCATATTGATTCCAATTAGCAATAAAAACACAAATGTGAATGAATATAAAAACAACACATTAACAAGCTTCCTAGAAGGTTTGGTTATTTAAAAGATGTGAACCAGACTTTTACTGAATTAGAGATTTTACAGATGATATAAATTTGTCAGCACACTGTCTCTGGTCAACAAACAGTAAGAGACTTGTTTCTAAATCTCAAAACTCATTTATATTTGGTTTGTCAGTACAGCCATTTCTTCTTAGATATACACTGACAAACAGTATGCTGGTACTAGTATCATGAAAATAATATGGGTAGAAATATATTTTAAAAATCGATTAATTGTTAAACCTGCAATACCTTTTACACATTTTGTTTTGCCCTCTTAGGAGCAGCAGAGAAACATAGTTTATACATTGTGCCTGATAGCTAACAGTTGCACATTATTTTGAGTATTTGGAGACAAGTTACTGGCCACCTGGCAAACGCAACTCTAATGTTCACGAGATTCTTTCTTCTGACAAGTGACAACTCAAGAGGGAAATATCTGGCATTTTAGCTGCTTAATACTCCAATATGTTCACCAGCTTGTTGCTATCCGTATCCTTCAGGTAGTAAACAACAGTAGGTTTTAAGTGCTTTCACTTTCAACTCAAAACAGCAGAAGCCAAACACTTTCCTTTTAGAGCAGTGAGAGTGAACCCAAACAGTAAAGGTATGGCTTCACAGAAAACACCACAACATTGTTATCGGAAATATCAAATACCCTATAGACACTTATATTATATGTACCAGCTGAGGCTACCAAGCACTTGCTGATAACATATTCATAACTGTGAGGTTTCTTTGATTTTCTGTCTGGAGTAATGATTAATTTAATACTTTTCTTTGACCGCTGCTGGTCCAACAAAATAAGCAGATAAGTGATAAAGGGAATTATAATTTTTCTTATATTGATCAGACAAAGCAATTAAACATACAATTACTGGCTTTGGTATGATGAAAATAACCAGCCACCCTAATTCAAATTTCCCAATGGAAATGTACATTAGGGTTTAGTGTCTCCATGCAAACACATTATTATGGCACAGTCAGGGCTCAGTCGTGTACACCATTTATACAAAGTAACTTTATATATAGACCCTAACATTTACATGCATATGAACATCAACGTATGTATGTGTCACTCGTATGGAAAAGGGAAGTGGAAGATGCAAAACCCTAAACAAATCAGGCTCTTTTCCTGCCTCTGGAAGAGTGTTAGTAGTCTGAGCATATACAACATGCTGCTTGCTGATAAAAGGAAACTGGTAAATGGTATTTTAACAATGAAGCAAAAACTATTGTTTAGTGAGTCTAGAGAGCAGTTTCATGTTGGTGTAAAGCTCAGCTGCAGTGTAGCAACTAGCTGACAAACAATATATCTATAAAAAGGAATACGGTTCTTTTTTCATTATAAAAAGGGCAGAAATGTAAACCATTAACCCTGAATGGCCTAAACAAAGATACACCAGTGATTTTGTTTTTGGAAGTTTTTTTGCTTCTCATGCCATAATCATAAATCGTATACAATTAAAACAATGGGTAATTTACCATCGTAACCAACAGGATATATCACCATATGTGATTATGCAACCACAATGATAGAGCTTACATGCTCACTAGTGTCTTTATGGACTGGATACAATACAACAAGGATCATTTTACAGTGGGGAGTAACACAATACCTCTACTTAACGACTGTAACACAGTGGCAGGTTAACAAATACACTTTGGCCATCTCAACAAAAAAAAAATGTTAAAAAAGAAAAGTGTAAATAAGTTTAACTGGGGTTGTGTCATATAGTGAATAGAAAACAAACCCTTACAGCGTCAGTGTTAAAGGCACGGGGGACTGCGGTCTACTGATCTTATGTGACTGGCAGGAAATTAACTCCCACAGCTGATCACATCAGGACACACCGAGGCGCGTCCACACATTGGATAGCTATAGCTCCATGCAAGCTGTGTGTTGAGATTGAAATTCAGATTTCCTGAGCTTGTTGTACAATGTATAACAGCAGAAAAGGGAATGAGGCGAGGCTGTGTCGCTGTGAGGTATTTTATTGTGTGAACCTATAGTATGCCACTCGTTGAGAAATTGGGACACTTTTATCTTTTTAACATTTCAAAAAGGAGAAATGGGCTTTATGAGAGTTGAGACAAAACCATGGCAAAGAGAAGTGGATCAGAATGTAAATGTCCCTGTGTGATAGAGGAAGGTGAGAGCAGCAGGACTACACAAGATATATAGCAACAAAAAAAGGAGAAACCTCCATAGTACTTTCCACAGCAGACGTTGTTATAACTGATGCCGGTTTCTCATTAAGACCCTTTACACAGACAGGCGGAAGCAGAGGGAACTTGAGTAATAGGTGTGGTTGGTTCTTACTGTGTTTATTCAGCCAATACAGTCTGACGACAACGTTATATAGGTTTCCTTGCAGAAACAAATCCAAACTCGACTAAGACTGATTTCTGCATCAAGCGAAGGCCTTTGGTGCAAGAGGTAAGATGAGATCAAGATCATCATAAGCAAAGACATCAGCGATTCTGGAGAAAGCTTGTGGTCAAAATATATATTTTTTTTAATCAAGATCAGAAGAAAATCTCCTTACGATCCGTTACCGGTCCGTACTGTGTGTGTGTGTGTGTGTGTGTTCTGAAAACAAAACCAGTGTTTATACACAGCTTAGGCCCTGTAAACATGTAAGTAAAGGATATGTAAACAAAGGAGGCCTACCGTAACTAGCAACATGCCCGGCGGTCGTATACAGAGCCTAGGCTGTGTAACAACACTGCATTTATTTTCAACACACATACAGTACGGACAGGTAGCGGATCGTTTGGAAATATTCACTCATTTTGACAGAAAGTCATTCTGAAAACAAGCATTCTCCAGAATCGCTGACTCCACCTTTAAGCTTGTGTTTCTGTAATACAGTAACACTGCACATGACAGTCATTTTGCAATGGACACAGGAAACAGCTTTATTCCCTTTCCTCCTCTCCTGTAATGGTCTTTACCTTTGGAGTTCAGGTGACTTCTATTGTTTACATATTTCTGTTCACATAACCCGTGAACTTCGAGTTCCCATTTAAAACTGGCAGCAGCCAAACATCCTGAGAGGAAAGAGAGAGAGACAGGGAAAATGGATAGTCTACTTGGCAGACGGTTCAGCTGAGAGGGTTTAATGTTGTTGACTCTGCATGTTTTGTTTCTTGACAGAGGGCATTTAGTTCACGTAGGCTTGACTGCTTTTTCCAACCGATTATTGGACTTGGCAAGATACTGACGTGGGTTAACAACTGTAATGCAGAAGGAGCGCTCAAGACTTACACACACACACACACGCACACACACATGCACACTCTCTGGAAATACCAAGCCATAACAAGAACAGATGAACATGTCAACACTCATAGGATCAATTACATGTGCCAGTTATGCCAGCAGCTGGGCAATTCATTTATCCTGTGATGAGAAAGTTACACTTAAGGCAAACATGGGTAAAAACTAGATGTAGTTGTATTCTACTGTGCAATTTGAGCCTATAATCACATAACAGCGAGTAAGGACTTAATTTTCACGCCTCACACACTCGATAACGCGATAAAACTAACTATGACAGTGACACATGTTCACACTAACGTAAAAAGCATTAAAGCCATACACGCTCATGTTATACGTTTGTCACAGCAACAGCAGCAAAGTGTGTGTCACGTGATATAGCTGTCTACAAGGAAACACATTTCTGGTTCTCCTCCCCAAACCTGTTCCTCCACATCCGAGTCCAGCACAAACTGACGTCTTTTCTTTTTCCTCTTATCACATCACATTGCCTTCGTATCCTCCTACTTCATCTCTTTCACATTCAAACAAAGATTTTATATCTGTTTTTCAAATGTGTTATTCGTACCTCCTGTCCTCAATACCCAGAGCATGTTTATTTTAGTTGACTATAAAGCTGTGTTGGGTGGGGTGGTTGACTGTTAATGGTGATCTATACAGCAAAAATAAAACAACAAGAAGGGCAAGTGACATGGTCAGAGTTCATAGCCTAAGGAAAGTTACATTTAAGACTTTAAAAAATTTTTAATGCCACTTTGAAAACTTTTTTTTCTTCAATTTTGTTTATAATACAATTGATCTTTAAATTTTTCAGAGTTAGGGTCAATTTAGTCAAAATTGTTATTGTAACATAAACATGTTGTTGACTAGTGAACATATGTTGCAATTTTTTTAATTTTTTTTTTTTTAAATTTACTTTTGCTTTCCGGTGATTCAAAATACACAACTAAAAAGCCAATACAAATATTAATGTCACACGTCTCAACGTAAACACATCATTCCCCATGCATTTGTAAATTATTTCAAAAATGGATGCTACCAATTACTTTGATTATTTTTTCATTTGCATTGCAGATTAAAGCAATTCATATGAAATCCTACATCCCTTTGCTTAGCATTTTTAAGACTTTTTAAGTGATTGATTAAGAGACAATCAGGAATCCTAATAGAGCTGTAACATGAACCGAGACCTGCTGTTTCTTTCACTGCAGGAGTTCTAGATATAGACACGAGGATGTCATCTTCACAGATGCCAATTAAAATCCAAAACATAAGAAATAATGCGACAGATTGTTAAAAATGTCTGTTACTGTACATAGCTGCAATGCTGTAGCCTACCCAAACACCTGACCTACGTTATCTTACATAAGGGGAAAAAAGTGAAGGCTGAGCAAATACATTACGAGGGTCACTTGACAAACAGGTGACGTTATGCTGAAATGAGAGGAGGAAAAAAAAACTGTCTCCCACACCCATGACACCAACGTTGTGGCAGTTAAGTCCCCACAATAACACTTTTAAACTGAATTATAGAGTAGGGAAAGACAGCGGAAAGTGTCGAAAAGTCTGTCGGAGCATATTAAAGTGTTCTTACATTGTCTGAAAAGTTTCTGGAGGCTCGTAAACAGGGCTCAGGATCCGGGGGCAACTCGTAAACCCAGCTAAATGTAAACCTAGCTCGCTAGTGGTTAGCCAGTTCCGCTTTCCTGTCACCAACTCAACGCCACCACTGAAAACAACTAAACTATGTCCAGACGCAAAGGCTGGACAGGTATTTATGTAAGGGAGTCAATACTTACCCTCCTTGTGTTGAAGAAAGGGACCTCGTTACTCCTCCTTCTTCACTTTGTTTGAACTTGGCACTACTAGTAACTTCTGGATTCCTTCAGTTCACCGTCCGGAGAGAAGTGTGTCGGCTGGTGCCTTTACGTGCTGTCGGAAATATGATGACTCCAAAGCGGAGCTAGTTTTATGAATGCGGAAGTGGCCCTCGCTCAGATGCAATACTGTAATAGATGCTTCACACTACTTTAACGATGGCGAAATATCCTCTTACAGGCAAAGGTCCTGCATTCAAACTTTATTGAGTTAAAGTCATGTAACCATCTGTGGCCCCTTTAAGATTGTCAATTATAGGCTGATTAAATAGATAGATAGATAGATAGATAGATAGATAGATAGATAGATAGATAGATAGATAGATAGATAGATAGATAGATAGATAGATAGATAGATAGATAGATATCCTGTTTTCTGTGTTTATTATTATTTCTATAACATTTTCACATATGTAGCCTATGTACAATCTTTGCCTGCAAGATAACAAGTGACTGCGGCAGCTGTCAGATAAATGCAGATAAGTAGGCTAGGCTATAATAGTTCAATCTGACATACAGTAGAGTGAAGAAGAAGTAGGCCTACCAGGGGGGAAAGGAAATCAACAAGTAAAGTAAGAATAGCCTACGTCAAAGTTATTATTATAATTATTAAAATTAGGCTATAGGTAGGATATACGACTATAGTAGGCTATTAAATGTACCGTATTACTTTCCATCTTTGCAGAAAGAGTGGTCACCCATGATGCAGCTGAAGGAAAATGTCATTCTTTTTCTATGAGTCAACAATTGTCATGAAAATAACTTTTTCTTATTTTTTTAGTAAAATTCATAATTAGGAAAACCTTAAATGACTCTGCCTCCTCCAAATCTGCTACAGTAAAGGGGCCATTAGGCTATACCAAACGTTTTATTTAATTAAACTTGAGATCTTGTGTGAACAGAAGCCTACATAATATTTCAGTATGTTATCCTCCGAGGAAGAATCTTTCGAAGAGCACTTGAACGCAGCACATGACGGCGCGCATGTCCTGTCATATGACTCCAGAGGAAGGAGAGGCGCTGCTCGTTTCCCCCACATGAGTGCAGCATTTACCCTTCACCCGGACCTCCCCCCCTCGCCCCCTCCTCCCCCCACTCACACACTCACTCATGGGTATTTTACATCTAGTGAGTCAGACTGCTGTATTTTTCATAGTGTTTTTGTAGAGATGCTCTGAAATGTGAGCCTCTAGCACTGAATCTGCTGTGTAATTCCCCGGTCTTTATGGTTTAAACCACAAAAGCCAGTTCAAGGTGACTGCAAAGACACCGGGCTTGGAGCCAACAAACATATCAACTGACAATTTCTAAAAGGCATGTGGTTTTTTCTCTCTCTCCCTAACTGCAGCTAAATATCCGTCCCTTTTGGGTCACCTACAGCTAAATACCTACACACTGAACTTTTTGTGACAGCTCCAAAAATGTGCATGAGGGATGATGCCCCCTAACCAAACTGCCTACAGTGCCCTGAATGGTGCCTGGCCAGCTCCCTCTGCCCCATGTATCTTTCATGGAGTCTACATAGTATGCATTATTCAGCAATAACACACGGCCCATCTGGGCTCCTTAGTGTGTGTGTGTGTGTGGGTGTGATGTGTGGTCCTTAGTTAAGTTTCCTGCCGTGCCATTTCACCATTTCACGCCACATCCACCAGTGCTTGAAGAGCTAAGAATTAGTATTTCCTCTGTAATTACAACTTAGGTTTAATGTGACGGAGGGTGTGTGTGTGTGTGTGTGTGTGTGTGTGTGTGTGTGTGTGTGTGTGAGAGAGAGAGCAAGTGGGGAAAAAAGCTATTCAAGAGAAAGTAGTGAAAGAAAAAGAGGTATATTAAGTGAATGTGTAATAGTGACTACAGATGGCACGTTCAGGATCAAGCTCTTTCATCATGCCCTTCCTCATTAATAGAGATGGGAAGCGCTGCCCTAATTCCATAATTCCTAATTCACGCCGGTTAGTTGAATACGAGGAGACAGAAGTGTAAGGGGTGAGAATAGAATGGATTAGCCTATAGCCTAATAATGTGTCTGTAAGAGCATCCCAAGAGGAAGAGATGAACAGACTGGAGAGAGGGGTTGCCATCTGCATTTTTCTGGCCATTCTTCTTTTTCGATCGTCGGCAAAATCAACATCACATAGCTATAGGCCAAGATTTTCTCCCCGCCAATTACTGTCCCCACATGAACGGCAGCCAATGAAAATATCCCCAATAATCGAGTGATTAATTAAATCCGGAGGAGAATACAAAACGGATATAATAGTTTGTGCGTATACGTGCACTTCACGGGCGTGTCAGCGACAAAGCCCAGATCACTAGTTTTTCTCATGAATTCTAAAGGAGCACACATCTGTTCGTTGCTGGCACCGTTCCAGTCGTAAATCCATCTTTCCCTCTCACAAGGATTGAGGCATGGAAAGGTTTTCCAGGACTTGCTCGATCGGGCTTCCTTTTTATTTTATTTTTTACGTCAGGCCATTTCTGCTGGTACCTGATACTTGTCGGGACAAAAGAAATGGCTGACCGAGCGTGCGTCTCAATATTCAGCGATAATTTTATTCCCTCGCCCTCTTTCCACTGCATGGAATATACTCTTCCTCCGTTCGTATTGAGCTCTCATGTGAAGCAATTTGATGGAAACCAGAGACATCGGTGGCCATTAGACCGTTTTTTTTTGTGCAGGAGGCCAAACATGGTGAGCCAAGTCTCATCTATTATACATGGATTTCAGTTTTCCCCTGAAAACAAGGTTTCTGATATTCTTTTGGCTTCTCGCTGCCAAAAGAGACTAATCCGTGGGTTTCATATGACACTTTTGAAACAAGGGTGATACATGTTTCAAGCTAGCACTGACCCTTACAAGCCCCAGTGGGCGGAATTGCCATGGTCTGTTTATACATGACGCATGTGGACAAAACCTATTCAGCTTAAAGAGGAGAGGAAAACTATCATATTCACTTTTAAGACATGTACCACTTACGCATCATCAGCATGTCATGACTTCATGTTTTGCTCAAGGACACTTGGTGTAATAGAAATATGAGTTATGGTGGTTTAGAGCCGAATTTTAACCAATAGGCCACAAAGGTGGAAGACCCATTCAGCTCCTTTACTATGTAAAAATGAATAAACTTAACATGAATTTCATCAGCAAAATGTACAATGTTTACAAGTAAAAGTACTAATTTTACGGAAAAATTGCCCATGACTATTATGATAACATTAAGAGGTTGTTGATAGTAAGGCATTAATGTGTAAGCAGCATTTCATTGTTGTAGGTAGTTGAGGTGGAATAGTTTTAACCACTTTGTTTACAGACCATTGGGTCAAAAACGTGGGTCGGACCCACTCCAAAGGGTCACAAGATACATTTTTGTAGTCGTGAGATGACAAATGAGGGAAGAAAGAGAAAAAAAAACAAGGTTATGCAACATTAAATTGTATGATTGTTTAGGACTTTTCAGAAATCTTTTTGTTGTTGTTGAAAAATGATCTAATGCGTCATTCAACCTTAGTTTTTACCAAAAAAGTTTAGAAGGGAAATCACTCTTTGTTGGAAATCTTAAAAGCATAATCATGAACAAAGTTTCCGTCCAAATGTAGCAAAAATGTCAAAAGAAGAACAAACAGCCAAAGAAAATATGAATAAATGCACAGTTCCATCCACTGCCGTTGGGTAAATATTCAGAGTTGGGGTTATCAAGACAAACAGCTGGTGTCACTAGATATCCAGCCGGGTGCCATTAAACCCCTGCGGAGAGAGACAATGTGATAAGTTTGTGTAATTGAAAATAACTTTTTTTTTGTGGAAAATGGTTTGAAAAACATAATAGAAACATTTTGTCTTATGTATTCATTTGAGCAATGTTAGCGTCTCATCATAATTTTCGTCTGTTGCCAATTTTCATCTCTTCAGTCGAACAGAAGGGACATATACTTTAAAATCACATGCTTCATGTAAGTCACACATTGTTGCATTTTCCTTTTAACTAGACATCAACTCTTCTCATAAACCGTGCACAAATATTTTATGTAAATTTGACTTATTCTTATTTTTCGCACATTTTGTTTTTACGGACAAATTGAAAAACTTTGCACTTAAAAACAGGTGAAGGAAACATTCTGATAGTCATCTGAAATGTAACAAGGGGCCCTAAGTGCTTTTATTTTTTATAGAGGGTCACAATTCAAAACAGCTTGGGAGCCACTGGTACAATTTTGAACAGTGTAACTATTAAGGGCATCATTTTTGTTGAGGTAAGATGTAAAAGTAACCAAAGTAAACTAGACATACATTATGCAGTGGAGCAGAAGTACGAAGTTGACCATTGGACATACTGAAGTAATAGTGCAAGAACCTCAGAAAGGTACCGTACTTGAGTGAATGCCCCTTTTTCCCTCACTGCTTGGCCACCCTGTTGGAAATGTGATGGAAACAGGAGAGGAAAGGCTATCAAGCTTTTGGGTCTCCATGTTGTCAGTGGCTCAGATTAGCTGTCACATCACTGAGGGAGAAAACAGCTGAAGATTGGAGAGAGGGTGATTTTCATCTGAATAATTTCATGCTTTGACTGGCAGAGCTCAATGCTTTGCCGACCGTCTCGAGGCCGATAGACTGGGCCAAAATTAAAGGCCCAGGTGCGGTCTAAATGCATGAATACAATCATCTACCCTTTGGCGGGGAGGGAGGGAGGGAGAGGGGGGCAATCAAATGAGAATTATTCACATTTCCAATGAAAAAATTCCACTCAATCACTCGCTTGTTTTTTTCTTCTTTTTTCGAGTAGACAAAAAGACAATCTTTATTTGTGTGTTTCTCTCCTTTAGCTCTGACTTCTGTGTTTTTACTTTTGACTGACCGACGGACTGAGCCTTTAATGACTGGGCTCAGGCGTCCACAAAAACACCACAAACAGAAAAAAAGACAGACAAACTCATACATGACGCTCACAACCTGGAGGCATCCTACTACCACTACCGACCATGTATCACAAACCAGAAGAAAAAAAGAACGATAGAAGGACAGCATCAGTGGAATAGAAGAAGAGAAAACACAATTTTTTTTTAATCTTCCACAGGCTATACCCCCCATCACTGCATCCCACACAGGAGTAATTAACAGTGGTTTTAAATGCTACAAAAATAAGATGAAACGGGAAAGGAAGTGCTTCCCCCTTGTTTGTGTGTTCCTGTGTGTTTGGGTGTATGTGTGTGTGTTTGTCTTTGTACATGTGTGTATGTGCATGCCATGTCTTTGTAAATGTCTAGTTCTGCATGTGCTTTTCTACATATGTCCGTACTTGTGTGTGTGTGTGTGTGTGTGTGTGTGTATCTGTACATGGGCCGTCATGTATGTTTGTGTGTGTGTGTGTGTGTGTCGTCACACTTTACTTTACTCATAATGTTCACTTCCCAAACATTAAAGAAGTCTTAGTCCCATGATGCACACACACTTTCTCCCTCTCCCTCTCTCCCTCCTCTGCTCTCTTTCTCTTTGTGCTGATCCCTTTATAGTCATGTCCATGAATGCTCCCACAGTCTCAAAAGGAACAGTCCTGTTATCAAAGACTATGTGTGCATGTGTGTGTGTATTTGTATGTGTGTGTATGTGTGTGTGCATGCGCATGTTGGTTTTTTGTGATGCTACCACACACACCTCGTCTCATTTGCCAAAGTCTATATGCTCCCCTTATAGGCTTAACCCTCAGACCCTGGACCAGCTTCACTTAGCGTTCACGTCCATCGTGATTCCGCCCCGGGGCTCCGAGGGGCTGATTCCCAGTCAGTTTCGCCCTGTGGGTCCATTTATCTCCCGGCCCCGCTCCGAGCTAATCCATCAACGACCCAAAAGAGCCAGACGGGGAGAAACGGCGTGAGGAGGAAAGAGAGGTTACATTTTTTTTCTTTCTTCTGAAGTCTGAAAAAAGTCTCAGGGAGAGCAAAGAGAGCGGTTGCAGGGCGTTTTTTTTTTCCGATGTTTTTTTTCTTTAGTCCCCCATGAAAAAATATATCATCATTACAAACGAGATTGAAGATCTGAAGGTTTTCACAGTGGTCATGCAACTTTTTGAGTGTCGCCTCCTATTTCTCACCTGTCACCACCTTACTTTCACCATTCTCTCTCTTCCACCCGCCCTCCCCACTATCCCCTCCCCCCCCAAAAAGCCCGGACCCACGTACATCCTGCCAGTCCCGAAGAGAAGGTATACTGTAAGTGACCACAGTTGTAATAATACATAAAGACAAAGGTGGGTGGGTGACCAGTGGTACATTCATACATGAGAAAGTCATGGTTCCAACAGTCACCCGACCCCAAGTTTAGACATTAGACAGTGCTGAAGACGCCTGCGCTGGCCAGGCCGTGATAAATGCTTTGTTTAGAAACATGAATAAGACAAAAATAACACATCAAAACCTGAAAATATACACCTCACCAAACCCACCCGCCCACACCACCCCACCCTCCCACTGAAACGGGCTATGATTATACTTGTCATCATAATGGAGATATCCGAGCTTCTCATGAAAAAAGAAAATCAAAACACCTTTTTTGTATCACATTGCTGTGAATCTTCTCTTGGTCTGAAAATATCAACACATAATATTACTGTTTTCCTCACGGCCATATTTGTCCAAATCTGTGCCCGCATTGTTTTACCGTTTTCTGGGTCACTTTTCTCCTCTCCCTCTTTTCATACGTTTCCTCTTTTTTCTCACCGCAGTTGGACCAGATCCCAGATTGTATAGAATTTCAATTACAATGCAAGCTCGGCCACTTTCGAGGCTTGGTTTCTTGACGATGGGACGGCATTGGGAGAAAAAAATATTCAATTTTTGTGCATCCAGGCCTATCGCTTAATAGGAGCTGCTCTGGAACGACAAGTTTAATCATAGCCTACCGCTACATCTACCCATCTACCCCATCAGTGGCCAAGAAGAGTCAATAGTCAAAATCAAAAAGGAACCCCTCTGATATGAGTGCACAGACATTTCCCCTGTGTCTTTTCTGGCAGTTTCATCCAGAATTCGGGGATCAGAGATGAAGGTCCGCTTCCCAGAAGAGCTTAAAAAGACCCCCCCCCCCAAAACCATCTCAGCCAGGCCAGGGGAAGGGGGTCCGTGGCTGGGCTGTGGATGGGGCAGTGGGGGGTGGTTGGAAGGTGGGTGAGAGGGGTAGGACAAAGACAGAAGGCTTCCCTGAGGGGTGATGGAGTAAGAGGGACAGCCAGCCCAGCCCAGCCCAGCCCAGCCCAACCCAGCCTAGCGACCCTGGGGTTGGGAAGCTCCAGGAAGAGAAGGAGGAGAGAGGGGCTCACAGCCGGGAAAGCAGTCCCAGGAGCAGTGAGGCCAGGGCAGCTAACGGGGCCACGCACCCTGCTGGCCTCCAGCTTGGACCTCCATCAGTCAGGAAGGGCTCCGGAGAGTCATATCCCGAACCATCTGGAACGGAGAGAGAAAGAGAAAGAGAAAAAGGGAAACAAAAAACGACAAAACATCTCAACTGAGAAAGACACACACACAGACAGCTACAAAGACAAGACAATCTACGATGATTGGGGGTGGATTTAGAGAACTAGAGAACTAGGGTAGACAAGTGGAACTATCGTGGAAAGTGCAGAGACAAGCCACAGAACTCTCATCACCCTTCAAACGTAGAGGAAAAGGCAAGAGGAAGGGATGAGGAGAGGAGAGACGGAGGGAAGAGGGGAAGACGACAGCAACCAAGCTCTGCGGGGGGTTTAACCAACCTAATTACAGTTTAATCACACAGACCCAGAATCTGGAGCAGCTGACACACACACACACACACAAAGACACACATCCACATGTGAAACCGTTCACAGCTCACTCCGGTGGTGACAGTGTTTCACAGATGGAGATGGAAGTTGCAATGTCAGACAGATTACTTTAACAGCACAAAAAAAGGACTCTCAAAGAGGGGGGATGCAACCATGATGGAATAAAAAAGAATGTATGTTGTTTCAGTAATTATGGAGGAGGAGAGAATTTCCTTTTCCCCCTTAGCTAGATGTGGAATGATCTGAGCCCTGGAAAGCTTTCGAAAGGCAAGACTCTCATCCTTTTTACGAACATCTTCAAAGCCGTGTCATTATCTAGGGAGAGGTGTTGCTACCCAAGGTTTTGCTTCTTTAGTCGGGCTCAGGTTGAATACTCATGAGTGAGAATCTGCCCTTTGAAAAGATGTACAGGTGTTTTTTTTTTTTTTTTTTTTTTTTTTTTAAGATAACGCAAGTGCAATGTAATGCCCACTGCAATCCAACAGCCATGTTTGCCAATCCCCGGCTTCTTTTAAAGCTGCACTGTCATAGACACACACTTGTGAGAGCACTCTACCCTGTCTATGCCGACATATGAGGGAGCTATTGTTTTCTAAAGTGTATATTGTACCAAGCTGGAATGCTGTTTGATAATAAAGTATAAAAAAAAACATTATTTTGGCGGAGAAGGCAATGCTTCATGTTCTACCATATGGCTGGTGCACACAGATAACTTTATTGAAAAATATGAAGTATCTATTATTAGATTAGACTTTTCTACAGTATGCAATGGCTTTATTATTAGATTGCTCTCTTGTTTCTTATGAGCGAATCTAGCCGATAGAGTGATCTAGTGGAGGCCTGGAAACGTTTTTACGGAGCACTTTCAGCCTGCTCTCATTCCACAAGGACAGAAGGTCTCCCTCACACCCAGTGCGATGTGATGTGATTTGATGTGAAGTGCGTATGCCACTTTGTAGTCCGTGTGCACGCGCATGCTCCTCCGGGTTCTTTTTTTGTTTTTTATTCAGTGCTTGTGTGCCTGTGTGTCAAGGTGTTAAATTGTTGGCCTGGCTGGTCTGTGAATCAGAGCGGAGAGTGTTGGCGGGGCATTCTATCAGACCTCTTATTCCCCTCTAATTTTACTTTGATAGCCAATCTGGACCTGCGTGTGATTGTGTGTGTGTGTGTGTGTGTGTGTGTGTGGCAGTTAGAGTGTGACTTACCTGGAGGTCTGACATACACCTTCAGCTTTAGACATGCTCGCCCCACATGGTTTGGGTGAGGGGACGCTGGATGAAGGAGAGAAATTGAAAGAGCAGATAAAAGTTAAATTTGACACAGGGTCCCTGGAAATAACACAGCGTCATCTTTTAAAGGTATACCTGGGGATGTTCTATGTATTTTCTTTTCTGTCAACAAATCCCATGAAAGAACTAAAATCAACAATGAATTGATCCTACACAAAAGTCTTTTCTGATATGGTTTATTTCCTCAAGCCAAATAAATCTATTGTAGTCCAAAAATACCTGAAATCACAAAAATGAGCCTCACTGTTACCCTGGATGACTTGCCAGCTGCATTACAATGAAGAGGGCCAGTGTATTTCGAGTAATTCCTGCATACACCATCCAACTGTTTTAAATATTCTCTCTAGAGCACCCAATGTGTATTATTACGCATCTGAAAATAGTCCTTAACAAATTCCCTATTGAGTCGTGCTTGAGCTGCATTTTCTTAAACCTATAGTGCCCAGAAAATACACAAAATACTATGCCTTTCCTATAGATACATGTATAATTGTGTGACCTGTTTATAAAGATTTGTGTTTTCAGTATGGTTTTCACAGAATTTGTTGACAAAAAAAAAAAAATAATAATGAAGGAGCGAGCTAATACAGACTCTGATCATTGAAGGATGCCTTACGACGGTCACTGATAAATGGGCAATTGTTACAGCAATGTAAAACACCATAAAATAAGTGTAAGTAATTAACTTAAAACTAAAAAAAAGTCAGAGATGGTTAATCTAGGCTAGGCTAGGCATTGTTAAGCAAGGATGGTACTCTTTATGTGAGTTATCATTGCTCAGTAATTGGACATTATTGTATTCATTAATGCAGCCAATTACTTTCTTGATGACAGTTATTGCTTCAAGCAGTTGGAGAGCTTCTCATGCGCCCATGTGCCCAAGCTCGTGAACTCCTATAAACACACTGAACATTTTAGATAATGTAAACAAGTATGTGAGGGATCATCAGACCCCACACTGGGATTCAGTCACACTCACATTCATACCTAAGGGAAATACAGGCTCTGGAATCGACCTGATTTGAATGTCTCTGTAATGGAATGGGAAAGGGAATCCATGCAAATTCCCTAGACACGCAGTTCACCCGCCGTGAGGTGACAGTGCTGCTAACCACTGAAAAAAACATGCTGCCTTGGTTGAATGCCCAAAAAATAAAATGGAAGAAAATATGTAAAAAAAAGTTAACGTGATTAAAACTTAGTAAAAGAAAAAGGGAATTGAATCTGAGTTTTTAGTCCCAATTCCCTCTGTTGTGAGAAAGTGCTGGAGGCCTATGATGGAGGAGATGGTGGACAGCTCTGTGACGCGCACGCACGCACGCACGCACGCACGCACGCACGCACGCACGCACGCACACACCCCCCCCCCCCCCCACACACACACACACACACACACACACACACACACACACACACACACACACACACACACACACACACACACACACACACACACAAGGACGTGCCAAAGAATGTGCACACACCCACTGGTGCTTGTACGAGACCTATTGGCCTTCCCCTATGAGGTAGTCAGCATTGCCACGGTGTAACCACGGTGACCCCAGAGAGGACCATCATCAAGATCCAGGGCACACAGGAAATAAAGCTGACCCCTTCCTCTGGCCTCTCCCTCCCTTTTCCTTTCAGCCCTCAACAACTCCTCCCTTCCATCCTTCTCCCTGCCCTTCACCTCCGTCACCCTCATGCCTTTCCCCCGTAGCCCACCTTCCTTCACCTCAATTTTCTTCAAATCATCCACCCACCCACCTTCCATCGCCCAGACAATGTGTATAGTGGTCACCTACGAAGCCCCTGCCAGCTTTGTATCAAGTTTTTTTTCTTCTCCTGTTGTGTGTACGTGTGTTTCAGGTTTTTACTGTTCCAATGACAAATGGCAACATTTCGGGGAGGAAGAGGCGGGCTGGTTGTGGATAGATTTACAACCCCTCACAGCTACCCCCCACCTGCCCAATTCTTTCTCCGTGTCCTCCAACTATTTGCACTTTTGTCACTTTCAAAACAAGCCTTATCATCTCTCCCAGGGCCTCCTGTTTCCCAGCACATCCGCAATACACTGTCTCCTGAAAACCCCATTGAAAGTCAGTCAACCTCATCAGATGGCAGCTGGGAGAAGTGAGGGGTGGAGTGGACCTGTCAACATGTCAACCGCATGACAAATACAACACACACACACACACACACACACACACACACACACAGGTCTGGGCCCATCCGATCAATGCGCTTTAGTTTGGAGGAGTATCTGTGGACAGGGGACACTCGCACACACACAGGAAGGCAGGCGCACACGCACGCGTGCGCACACACACACACACACACACACACACACACACACACACACACACACACACACACAAAAAAAAAAACTCATCGGAAGGGCTGGATGGTTTAAACACTGTCAACATCGTTCCACATCATTTCTGAACTCTGTGTGTGTGTGTGTGTGTGTGTGTGTGTGTGTGTGTGTGTGTGTGTGTGTGTGTGTGTGTGAGAGAGTGAGAGAGAGAGAGAAAGTGAGAGAGAGATGGAGTGTGTGTGTGTGTGAGTGCATGTATGCGTGCCTGTGTGCGTGCGTGCGTGCCTGTGTGTGTGCACATGCATGTGAGAGACAGTCAGAGACAAAAACGGGCGTGGCTGTCAGTCAAGATGATGGACGTGGCCTTTCACGGACTCACAATTGCTTGACAACTGACCCCACTACCAGCCCTCCCCCCCCCCCCCCCCCACACACACACACCAGTCTTGTGGAGCACACACTTCCCTCAGGGGTCCCAGAAACACAATACTATAGTCAGCAGCTATACAACTCTGGAGGGGCCCTGTCCATCCTTACAAGAAGCTAAAAACAAAAGGGTTTGTGTTTGTGTGTCGACTGGGAAAAGTGCAGGAGGACATCGGGTGGCTGTTATCTTTGCCTCTTTAGCTCTCTTGACTCTCTCGCATGCTGTGTCTTTGTGCCAGTGCAGACAACAGACTGGGGAAAATAATATTTAAAAATACTTAATTTTTTACTCCATAGACAAATAGCAATTGTAGTACCCTTCACAGTAAGTGCAGTCATTATATTATGGTTGTGTTACTGCATCAGAATTCAAATCTGAATGCAGTAATATTAAGTCTATGTCATTTTTAAGTCTGTGTCAATATAAGTCAAGGTAATCACTTTTTGCTTTGCCCTTCCGCTATCTGAACAAGGATAACAGTGTAGGGTCAGATCCAGCGTCTAAGGGCATTAAAAAAACCGACAAAGATATCTGCTTCAATTGCACGCCGACCTGATGCTAGCGGCTAGAAGGCTCCTCATCCCCTTATAGGTCTGGGTGAGCATGCATCATCTCCTACTAAAAAGGTTAAGGTCAGCCTACAGCCCACTGTGCAGGAGGGGTAACACAAGGAGAAATGAAAAGACCTGTGCTATGAGCTGCACGCGGTGTAAGAAAAATATGGAGACAGGCAAGGTTTGAGTTTGACTTTCCGAGAGTCACACACAAGTAAACTATGTAAAGGAATAATGAGGTAACTTTGCTAATTGGTAATCAAGTCAAATTCATCAAATTACAACTTGGGGAGAAATATGAGTGATTACATTACGTTCCTGTGTTTGTTCAGGACTCACCAGACAAACTGCAGGATAAAATGTTTTTTTTTGTTAAACACTCAACACAGCCCATAAATTGTAATTGTGTGAATTAGGTATGTTGTTCTCAGTAGAAAACTATTTTCTTTTCCACGTATTTGGTATTTTCCCAGCTGGTCTGCGGATTCAAACACAACACGGAAAAAAAATGGTCTTGTCACAATCTTCGTAAACTCTTGCAGCCTGGACATAGAAAAACTGACACGATATTGTATGGCGCCGGAAAGTTTTGGACATCCACAGAGAAGCTTATGAAAGTCAATTTAACTTGGTTTTCCTGTGATTACCAACCAATCTTGGACTTAACTGTCCGGATGTGGTAAATCTTTCCCAACCGTCTGGCACAGAGAGCAGCTGAAAACAATGTTTAAGAGTAATTTAAAGCTTGCTATTTGTCCCATGTCTGGTGGAGGGACTGTTCTGTTGCTCGGGTTCAGAAAAACAGTCCCAGGAGACAAGGCTCATTTGTAATACTAATACACTTGCTGAAGTGAGGATAAACATCAATACAGCTAATATACAAATTATTACAAAACTACGCCGGGCGACATTTTTACCACTTTGCAGAGCACACCACTTATGATGTCGACACAAACAGCGATACATCAAGAAATAAAGAGAGTGAGAGTGAGAGTAGGAGGGAGCGAGGGAGAGAGACGGAAGGTGTATTTATGCACGCCTCTAGGTGTGGGTGTGCGAGTGTTGTGCTGTGTTTGAGAACACTCGCAATCAACATGTCTTGATTGCATATTTACATATCGTTCCCTAATGCATATTGAACCAAAGCGTGGCTAACCCGCAAACAGGGACACACCCACACTCACATGCACATGCCACACACACGCACGCACACACACACACACACACACACAAACACGTTTGTATGGCTATACTTGGGTGAGGAGGCCTCTTAACCTAACCTTAACCACCACAACTAAATGCCTAACCCCAACCCTAACCCTTACCTAAACCTTATCCTAACCTGAACCCTAAAACTTAGTCTTAGCCCTTTGAAGGCCTGTCCCAAAGTGAGAACTGACGCACGCACACACACACACACACACACACACACACACACACACACACACACACACACACACACACACACACACACACACACACACACACACACACACACACACACACACACACACACACACACACACACACACACACACACACACACACACACACACACACACACACACACACACAACCCACATATGTAGTAGTACTCGTGTCCAGGCCTGAACTCAAAGCCCAGGGAGAAGGGGGTGAAGAGCTGGAACTTCTCTGAGAAGCGCAGGGGCCCGTCAGGACCGCTGGGTCGGTTGCACTCCCAGCGCTTGAAGCCACGCATCCTGTGCTGGCAGGAAGTGTAGCCCTCGTGGTTGACCATGAACAGGATGTAGCGTTCCATGCGCCCGTGGGACGGTGGACCCTCGTAGAAAGGACAGTAGATGTCCAGATAGTCGTTAATGTTCACAGCCACTCTGTACTCTCCGTGCCAGAAACTGCAAGACAAAGACGAAAAACAATGAATTAATATTTCTTCATGAATAACAAGTAATCACCAACGGGCTCCAGAACATACACAGAAACAGTGGGCAGAGGTTAGAAGAAGACTTCAGGAAAGGTTTCCTAAGATAAAAAGACATAGTTGAGAGGCAGATATTTGGCAAAAAAAAAAAAAAACTATGAATACTATGAATATTTACAACCCATATTGGATTTCTGTATTGAAACGGTGATGAATGCCCATTTTGTTCACTCATGCTATGTGTGTACGGTAATTATATGAAACTGTATGACCGCTCTTCGGGCAATTTTGTATATGCACATTTTCACAGGAAGATCCAAGGTCAGAGCCAGCCAGCTAGTAGCTACAAAACTGCAACTCTTTAAGAGGTTCCACACTTTGCTCAAGGACACTTCAACAAAAGCTTTCTGATAAGAGAGTCTTTAAATCACCAGAGTCATGGCAATTTGAAGCAAGAAAAACCTCCTAGAGGGTGTGTGTGTGTGTGTGTGTGTGTTTAAAAAAATGTTTATCTAATAAACAAGAGAAGAAAAATCCATAATTATCCCTTCGGTTATGGCAAAAGTTTGTACAGTATAATCAATGTTATTTTAATAAAGCTTGGCAAACTATGCTCCATGGGATTTCTAAGCATGTTTTGGAATATAGTCTTTATTTCCATAGTGCGGATGAGCCATCTCGTATGATACTCAACAGAATTGGGTCATGTGATGGTAGAGAGAACACATTATTATCCCCTAGCCCCTAAAGCAGTGTTTACAGGCGGCCTTGGTGAAAAGTCCACTTAGTAGCGTACACATGTGGATCCCTGTGGTTAGCGGGATGAATAGAAATGGGTCAGAGGTTATTGGAGAGGAAATATTATTGTAGCGGATACATATAGTGGTAATTTTCCTTGCTACATTCTTCCCTTTGGCAATGAATCAAAAAAAGCTTGTGAAATGGATGCAGGTAACATATGGAAACGCACAAGATGGTGCTTCAACTCAGTTGATGACTCCCCCCCCCTTTCTCAACAGCCTCCGCAAAAGCAGTTATTGTACATTAAAAACATATGGCCGCATATTTCCCCCGCTACATAATAAGGCCCTATTTTGCGTTTATGTTTTGGTGCCAATGACGCTCATATGGGAACTGAACTTCTGTTTACAGTCTGAAAGTCACTAGAGTGAAACGGTCTCTATTATGGGATAAGGCGGCTGATATTCTATATTTTTGTTATTGTCAACCAATGCCATTTAAGAAAAAAAAAAACAGAACAACATGCAGTCTGTCTCTAAATACTTTGTGCTTCCACTATCTTGTCTTTGGCTCTCCCACTCATTCTGATTGAAAACATACTTTCATCTATAAAAAAAGGCAAAATAAACTCTATAAACATGTAGTTTATAGAGTTTTTAGCAAGTGTTATTTTCAGCTATGTGTTGGTACACATGTGGTGCTCCAATAAGAATTCACAGAAGCATGATCAAAACTACAGTTGCAGATGTCCATTGAGGATCAACAACACTTATGACCAGCAGACCAAATTACTCCAATCAAACAAGCGTAAACAAACAAACCAAGTTGTCTGGCAATCTCGACAAATCTCAGATGGCGCACGCACGCACGCACGCACGCACGCACGCACACACACACACACACACACACACACACACACACACACACACACACACACACACACACACACACACACACACACAGATTGAGCTTTCCAAACAAATTCATCATTCCCCCCCCCCCTCAACCTTGGCAGTAATTGATTGCCTGGAATGAAGACATTTGAGGGCCTAACTACTTTTTTAGTCAGTGGGATATTTAGCTCGGGGACAAATTATCCCTTATAAACGGCAGTCCTATCTCTCTCCCAGAGGGCAAATCAGGAAGTGTGTTGGATGTGAAATGAGTGCCTTCATGCTCAGCTGCCCTATCACAGGCACTTTCTGCAGGTTCTAAAGGGGATCCTTGAACAGATCATTAAGAGGCATTGATCCACTGGGGAGCACCTCTCTCTCTCTCTCTCTCTCTCTCTCTCTCTCTCTCTCCAGCTTGCTCTGCTCCAAATCAGCTCTGATTAACAACTAAAAAGATGGGGAAGGCAAGAGATGGAGAAACAGAGGAAGAGAGATGCACAGAATGAGAATTAAAGGTCTGGGAGGAAAAAGAACTGAGTGAGGGAGGGAGAAAAGAGAGAAAAGGTGTATAGGGGACGACTGGAGATACGTGCCGAATGAGGACAAAAGGAATAGAGAGAGAGACGGAGACAGGAGATCGTGTGTCTGTGTGTGTGTGTGTGTGTGTGTGTGTGTGTGTGTGTGTGTGTGATAATGGGATTGCATGAAATGAGAGTAAAACGAGACCGACCGACCGAAAGAAGAGAAGAATAGAATAGAAAGAGCAGAAAAAGGATGAGGAGGCCAGCTGGACGGAGAACAGAGGGAGGAGTTTTTTCTGTCTTTCATTTCAATTTGTACTTGTGTGTGCTCTG
This sequence comes from Hyperoplus lanceolatus, assembly GCA_026929865.2. Classification (NCBI taxonomy): domain Eukaryota; kingdom Metazoa; phylum Chordata; class Actinopteri; order Uranoscopiformes; family Ammodytidae; genus Hyperoplus; species Hyperoplus lanceolatus. Next base: position 23,061,502 of record CM049408.1, on the reverse strand, counting down.
CCTATTGATTGCGCACTAATAGATTTATTGATGACTACCACCTGAGCATTTGTACTTCTTGGCATACAAAACATATGTGTGTGTGCGAGCACTGCCTGGTGGATGCAAGTATGTGTGTGCATGTGTGTGTGTTTGTATGTGTGCGATGTTGCTTAAATTGTTGCTTTCGAAAGTGGATCTCTATGAGTGAGGATGCTCAATCCAAGAAAGGGCCAATATGCCAGGATACATTAGGTTGTATTAAGGTACTCAGAGCCCTGCTCTGCTCCTGTGACACTGTCTGCATTCCTAATTCGCCCAGGCGAGAGGAAACCGTATGTGCAGGTGTGTGTGTGTGTGTTAATGTGCAGGCAGGTGTGTGCCACCACACTCCGAGCAGTTAAACTGTACATGTTGGTGTGCTGTCATGTGTGTATGTGTGTGTGTGTGTGTGTGTGTGTGTGTGTGTGGTAGTGTGTGTGTCCCTGCATCCCTTTTCCACTCAGGCTGTGCGTCATTTAGAATTAAACACACAGACTGCACTGGCCAAAAAGACATGGGAATGCTCTCACACTTTCCGCATGTCTAATCCTCATAGAACTCAAGTGTTTAATGTGTGCGCGTATGTGTGTGTGTGTGTGTGTGTGTGTGTGTGTGTGTGTGTGTGTGTGTGTGTGTGTGTGTGTGTGTGTGTGCGCGTGTTTGTGTGTGTCTTGTGGGTGTTGGTATTGATGTGTCTTTCTTGATTGGACATCAATATTTGCATATTATTTAGAGAAAAACATTAAACCTGTTACAAGTCCCTACTGTACGTGCACAGCCTCATTATTTCTGACTCTGTTGATCCCAAGATGTTGTATCGAAAAAGCCCCTTTTGTAAAGCTGCAGGCAACAAAGCATGTTCACCCTCAATGAATCTAACCTTATAGGACATTAACCATGTATGGGCATAAAACAAAGCATACATTATAATAATTCAACAGACGCTATGATTAAGTGATGGAAGCTTCTATATACAAAGGATTTAATGTGGCTTTCAGCATTGGCACAGTGAAAAAAAAATTAATCCACTAATCCTTTTACCCATTCTGTGTAAACTCTTATCACAGGGACAAGAAATAGTTCATATATTTATTTTCTGGCTGGTAAAGCTTGATTATCTTTCCATTTGCAGAGAGGGATAGCTTTTTGTGTATTGACAATCAATGTTATTTCCACACATAAAAAAATACCAAAAGGAAGAAAAACTTAATAATTAGTTTTACGGAAGGATAGAACAATTTAAAAAAAAAAAATTCTATGCGTTGAAGCCCGGCAGTACAATTTATTCACAAAACAGATGTGTGGTGCATATTGTTCAACACGGACTGCCTCAAGCTTAAAAAAAAAAAAAAAAAAAATATATATATATATATATATATATATATATATATATATATATATATATATATATATATATATATATATATATATATATATATATATATGGGGTATATATATATATATATATATATAATATATATATATATAAAAGGGAAGGGGGTGCAACTTTTTACTCAAAGTGATTTTAAAGTGAGGCCTTGACAGTTATGTCTCCAACTCAAATATGTACATATATTTCAGGATGTTGTGCATCCCTGGCAATAAAAACTTTGGATCTGGAATAAACTGTTTAAGAAATATAGCTTTCGGAAAAAAAAGTTGTCTTGACGCACAAATCACCCCACTACGTGGGGTGATTTGTGCGTCATTGTGTCACAATGACAAAGTCACCATCATCATCTTTCTGGCCATCTGAACTCTCATCAGTGGTGTCGTTAAGTGGAATTAAGATGTCACTCTCTTCTGAGCTACTGTAGACAATCACTTTCTTTTGGTGACCAGCGTATACAGCCATGCCACTGGCACAACTCTCAGAAATGTACTTTGCACTAGTTGCTCCGTGCTTGTGGAACCAACTGCCACCTGACAAATGTGATTCCCCCTACATTTCTGCCTTTAAATCAAGGCTCAAAACCCATATGTACACCCTGGTGTTTCCTCCCCATTAACTATCTTACCTCTGCACTACTATCTGTGTTTATGTGGATGTATGGGCTTTACGTCTTTTATTTTGGTTATTGTTATTGTACCTTCATTGTTTACCTACTGAATGCACTATGTACAGCACTTTGGACAGTGCAAACTGTCATAAATGTGCTTTTATAAATACATTTTACTTACTTACTTACTTATAACTCACCCAGGCCCTTGCGCACAAATCACCCCATCCCCAGAATTTTGGATAATAGGCATGATGCAGCAATTTAGGGTTGACATTGTGCTAACTATATAGACTCAAAGTGTAGCATACCAAAGCACTAAAACATGTGTCAAATGTTTTCAAACGTGTCTATAATTGTTCAGACACAATAATCAAAAAACCTTGATCATGGAAATTTTACTTTGAAAGGCAAAACACAGTTTTTTGAGCTTAAATGTGCTTATATCTTATTCCTTGTGTCTCCCTTCTTTACAGGATGAGTCAAATGGATGGCTCTTCTTAAATATGTGGTCACATTTCCAATTTCTTCCACGGTTTTCTAGAAACAAGGGGTTTTGCAACTTCCAAAATGCACAAATCACCCCACCTTCCCCTATATATATATAGTCTGTGTTTAAACCTCAGCAACATGATATCAGGGGTAGCCTAGTTTCTAATCCCTCAATGTCTCCCAGATTCTTCTTCACCCTTTCAGTTGCAATTGACTTGTCTGGTAAGGTTAGCCAGTTACAGCTCAAAGACTGGGCTTCTGGCCACCGGCCCTCATCTGGATTTAAGAGGCTCATTCCGAAGGCTTGGAGCACCATCAGTGTCTGTGTAAAAAAAAGTGTCTGTGTAAAAGGCTTTAATGGTATTCTGTGTGCACATCAGGATCAATCAAAGTACAAATTGAAGAGATTAAAACCGAAAGAATGGAGAAGAATGAAAACATATGTCTTTGTGTGTGTCTAGAGGCGTATTTATGTATGTACTGTAGATGCAAGTATCTCCTGGACAGTCATATGCCTGTGTGTGTGTGTGTGTGTGTGTGTGCGTGCGCGCACATATATTTGTGTGTATACTGGTCACTCCTTGGTATTCTGGCACTACTGAGTCTTCAACATCATCTCTCAGCACTGGTGTGATCAAAGCCTATGGTTTCGAGAAGCCTCCATGTGTTTACAGTACCTGCCTGCGTCCTAAACAGCAGGCAGGTACCCAACCCACGGACATCAAAGGGCATCACTCATTCTCTCTCTCTAACTATGTGACCCCTCTCGCCCTCCATAACTCTCTTTTCTTTTCCTCCAAGATCTCTGTCACTCTTGTTGCTATGGCGAGAAGAAACACCGCTCCGGGGTGTGTGGGGCTATTTCGGATCAGAAAATGCTTTGAAAAAAAAAAAGATGCTCCAAAGAACTTTTACACAGTGCATTGTTTTCAACCCGCAAGATCACTTCCATGCAAGCAGAAAAGAGGCTTTAGCCACCTGACAATCAATGACAGCAATTAAGAGATCACATGATTGAAACTTGCTATTCATTGTAGTTTATAAACTGAAGAAATTATTTTTAAAATGTAACCAGTAGCAGCACCATATGGGAATGTTTTTTTGGGTCCCTTGCCTGTTTTCATCATGCATGGAGACAGTACTCCAAGGAGGAATGGCAGCATCAGTTGTTTCAGCAGGTGCCAACAAAAAATGACATAATGCTTTACATTCAAGTGACAAAACCCTGTAGCTGCTTCTTACTAAGACACGTAGGAGTATGTACAGGGAGGTCTGGGCTGGATGGATGGGTCTTGTAAGTGAGTTAAAATGAATGTAAACACATTGCGATTCGCAAGGTTGGCTTTGCAAATGTTTTTCGTGAGAAAGGAAATGTACTCAACATGTTGCCCAGAGCTCAGTTATTTTGCACAGATACAATGAATTTAAATTGTTTTGAAAACTCCTTTTTAACCAAGATTCAACGGTAAATGAAAAGTGGTGTCAAAATCTAAGTACTAATTATCTTGGGAGCAAAACAAGTTCTGCCTGGTGGAAAGGGAGGTGGACGAATGAGGGGTGGATCCATTTTGAATTTTTTAAAAACATCTGATTCATCTACACTTTGAAAGTAAAACTAGGGTAGACTGGACTTCGGCTGCCAGCTCCAATCTACAGGCACAGTGGGTGATATTTTCCGCCCGGCGCCAGAGTTTATCATCATTCCCTTATTGACGGTAATGAACATCCGGCCTGTTCTCTACCACATAGAAACACAAAGAGACGGCCACCATTATCTCCGGCTTGCCATGGCCAAATCCAGGCACCTTGGGCTAAGCGAAAATATTTCCCTTAAATGTAAAAAGAAAAAAAAGAAAAAAATCCCATTCATTATCTGAAATGTAGCCTAGACAATTTCACCTCATTTGGCTTCCCCGGCAGGGAAGAAACCGTGGGACGTTTCACGATGTGTGTGTGAATGTGTGTGTGTGTGTGTGTGTGTGTGTGTGTGTGTCTGCAAGTTGCCAGAGTTACGCTGTCTCTGCCGCGCCGGAGCTTCACTCAATCTCAATGTCTCTCCAATTAACTCCACATTACTCTCCGTTTCTGTCGCTCCATCTTCCTCTGCCCCTGTCTTCACCCCGTCTTTCGCTCCATTCCTTTCCTTTCTTTCTCTCAATCTTGATCTTCGGCTCCCTCCGGATTAATTCACTTGTTCTCCACGACTTCCCTCTTTCCTTATTCTCTCACTACAGAAGCACAGCAGCATCATTTGGCATCGTTACTTTCTCCTCTTTCCAGTCTTTGTGAGTCTCTTTCTCCCTGCTGTTTTCTCTACCTTGTTCTCTTCCTCTGTCTTAACTTTCTTTCTTCCCTATTGGTATGTTTCTATTCCCCTCACCCTTGCTTTCATCTCCTTCCTTTTTAATGGTTGACACACACACACACGCACGCAAGCATGCACCCAAACGCAAACACACACACACACACACACACACAGTTTATTTTTTTCTCAGCATGAGGTGTTCCTTTCTTTTGCTGTCGTCTGATGCTTAGGATAATGGGACAAAGTAAATAAGTTACCTCACGCTGAGCCACATACACCTACACACCTATACCATACCAAAGCACACTGGGGCATATTGACGGATATAAAATATTCTGACAGATTACAGTAACCCATAGACTACTTGAAGTCACAAAGACAGATGCACATCTGTTTAATGTTCAGTCATGTAAAGTAAGTCTTGATCCTCGCTTCTGTGTAAAGCGCTGAAACAGCCAAGACACAACACACAACTCACATGGATATCCTACTGTACATATATACTGGATCAAACCAGCGCACACTCGCATTCCCAAGCTCAAGTTGTGTTGTTTTGACAAGTTCCACATCTGTCACTCTGAATGATGTCGCCCGTGGATCACCGTGGAGACAACCAGCACATCTGAAAGGTTATTATGTAGGTCTTCAAGACGGGCAACATGCGCCGCCCCCCCCCCCTCCCCATCTGTGGATTAAGTGCCGCGTCTGCCAATCCATCGAATATAGTATTCACACACACATGCACACACACTGTCAGTCACAAACATGCTTGCTCCCCATCATACATACATACAAACAGATGCATTCAACCTGACACTCATCACACAGAAATTAACATAACAAAACAATCTCGACACCACAATGGAAGATAAATCGTCACTTTGGTGATGTGGTAGCTAAAATATACACACAAATAAGTAGAGAGAGACTGGAGCCTAAAGCCAGACAGATAGAGTGACACATGCAGCCACTGATGGATGGACAACAAGCAGAGACAGACAAGATGAGAGGTTGGGCACACGCGTCACCTCTGACAAGCTGACAGAGGCAGTGCATGATATGCCTGTATCAAGTCTCCTTGTTTTTTTTTCTTTCTGAATGGCATTCAGCGTAATGCAGTTCCAGCTTTGGCACCGTAAACAGCGTGGACAGCAACAGACCTGTATTGGTATCGACAAGGTTGGCCCAGGAGCAGAAGTGCCAAGGAGCTGATGGCTTGTGTCCGAGCCCACCGATGGGAATCACTCCTCCTCAACACATGAAAGGATTTGTGTCAGCAGCGCACTGCAGAAATGTCACGGCTCCACAAAGTCAATGTTTAAAGAAGGGAGAAGAATTTTTCATTCCCCCAAAAACTCTCATGCATTATTTACTTTTTATGATGTAATTTTAATGCGATTTTTTGTTTATTTTTTTACAGATTGGGAATTTTTTTGGGGCTGTCAATCAAATGGATCCTGACTAATTGGTTGAGATCCAACACAACAAAAACATCTCTTGTACAGCCCAGGGCAGAAACTCTGAACCCTCTTAGGACAGAGCTACACAACAAAAACACTCCACCCTGGTTCGGCTCTCTCTCATTTATTTATGATCTTTTTAACACCAGATTCAGCACAAAAAAGCTTCTCTGGCTTGGCAACTTGGAAAAACTCTTTTAAATTATGAATCCAATATTTTTATGGTTTTGGGATTTCATTTATTTTACACTCTTAGCTGCAAGTTTATTAGATAACACTTAGATAAATCTAATCCTGCATTCATGATTATATTACATTCATTATAAGGTTATTTTTTTCCTGTTGAATTAGCCAACAATAATTTCAGCTAACTTCAATTTATACCCTTTGGCTGATTGTTATTTTCTTATTGGACCAAGACCTGTAACAGTAAAAAAAAAAAAAAAATTAAAATGTGTTTTTATAGATACGGGTGAAGCATCCCATGTGGGTTTAGAAGCTCTTTTACTCTCTGATTGACAGTCTGACTGACATAGTGATTGACAGTTTGACAACATGATTATGTAAGTGACAGATTTCAGGCCAGCTAAAAGACCATCGTGCTTGTTGGCCTACAGACTGACTGGCCCATTAACTGAGTACCTGGATCACTGAGCGGGTGCAAAAAAAACATACTATACATATATAGGCGACCAATCCTTCACTTGAGAGTCAAACTGACTGACTTATTAACTGTCTGGCATCACTCCTCCTGACTTAAGGATCTTCATCTCATATGGATGGGTTGATCCGGATTGACGAGGTGAACTAATCCATGTAGTTTGGGTCAGAGCGCTTGAGTCTCTTGCGGGTTGGGAGTCACAGAGGGCACAGGGAGCAAACAGGGGAAAGCTGCTGTACAGATTGCTTTGCAGCATCTCTAATGAGTAATTAAACACTTGAATGGAGTCCAATTAACATACCCGCTGTGTTTGCAGGCTCACACATACACACACATACATACAGTACACACACACACACATCCACGTGTCGAAGTAAACATCAGCATGTAAACAAAAAAAAATCAAAGGCACACAAGGGGAGCATGCACGCTCACACTAATAGTCCCACCACTATGAGTTAAATCAAAAATAGAAACATACACACCAACCACGCCACACACACACACACGCTCCAGTCTCGGCGAATTAATTGCAGCGATATGCGCTGAATGTTGTATGTGGTTCTTGATGAAGTGAAGGTCATTGACAGTTGGACTCCCTCCATCTGTCTTTCTCTCTCTCTCTCTTTGCTATTCGTCTCCAGCTCTTTCCCTCCTTTGTTCGTTCGGTCCACTTCTCTGTGTGTCAGTCATTCTTTCTCAGTTTAAATTCCAGCCCAGTGCCATTTCCAGTTATCGTCCTCACATGATAAACGTCAGCATTGGTTATTTGTTCAAATTGTATTACTGAATGAGCTGCGTTTGCGTCATTATTAGTATTAATATTGAAACTAAATAGTTCAGATGGAGCCCGTCTACAGGCAAAAGTGTCCGTAGACGAAGACTTGATCAGAGAAAACCATGCCTTCGGACAATCTTAGAATTTGGGAATGACCGTTGTTCTTGTTTCCACACAGTAAAAGTGATGGAAGTAGCTGTGAAAAAGAAATATAGAATAAGAAAAAAAGAGCCCAATAGAGGAGTTCTATCCATAGTATCTTTAGATGGAGTCCATGATAACCAAACATTATACCAACCATATTACAATCAGTAAACAAATTCAATTTCCAACATCGTTGTTGTTATGTATTGTTTGTATATGTCATTTTGGGAAGATTGCAACATATGCATTCTTTATTTTTTTCTTTACAACAAATCAAAAATAACTGCTGCTGTCTCTCTGTCTCCTCTATCCTGGCCTTTCTGGATTCCTTTCTCCCACTCACCACATCTTGGAGTAATCCTGCGGCGCCTCATCTTCTTCCCTGCCATTGATCTCCCCAAAAATTCCTACCCCCCCCCCCCCCACCCTATCCCACCCCACACACACTCTCTCTACTCCTCTTTTTTTCTCTCTCTTTCAAAATTCTTTCGTCTGCCAGCGTCACATCTCCAACCAGACTTCAAACCTCCAAAAATATTCTTTAGGCTTGTACCCCATTTTTTTTTGCGAGATAATAGACACATTTGCAGATGCTTTTTTGTAGAATAATGCTCAAATAGTTTGCATAAAGCATCGTCAAAGTCATACAATTATTGTAATATTACAATACCAGCACTGTTCAAAGCAGCAGCCTATAGCCTTCTCGGATTTTTGAGTTTTGTTATTTTAAAGTCCAATTGAAGTAAGATTTTTTTTGTAGCATACAGATCTTCTGTGAATGACCCATATTGTACCCTATTTTTAGATAAATAGCCTTAACGCTCAAGCAGCCCCTTTTGTGCAATACATAAATGCCTTTGGTTCTCATCTTTGCATATAGCCAATACAATCATAAAACTAATCACATGAAACCTTAATGTCCCTGTATGACCTTGAATGACTAAGCAGCTTCCTGACTAATATCTCAAATACCTGTTTTGCCCTGCACCTTAGCTTCTTGCGCAAGCAACCAAGCACACATGGCAGGGATAAAACGTCAAGAAAGAATACAACTCGATCATTTGTGTGTGGCACGTTAAACAGCTTTAAAAGTGGTTCAGAGGCCAAAAAGCACGGCCCTATGCTGCTAACAAAACTCTGCCCATCCTCAGCTTGCAAGCTATATAGCTACAACCAGCATAATTTTGTTTACATTTAGTGGGTTAACTTCACTTGAAGTGATCGGCAGAGTTTCTGACCAATAGTAGAGACCGGCCTATTTGGCAATGTTTCCCAGCCGTTCCCCAACAAGCTTGCAAGCTAACATGGACATAAACAATGCAAATAAGTTAAAAAAAATAAATACTACAAAAAAATAGCCATCTCTACGAAACAGAAATGAGAAGTTCCATCCATCTCTTTCATTTGTGTACAAGAAAACTCCACAGGTAACTTTAAAGCAGCTCCATCACAGTGGGCTTTATTCAGTAAGATGATTTATTAAACATAGCATATAGGCTATACTGTATGAGAAAACAGGATTTTGTACTTGAGGCTTGGGACCAGAGAGACCTGATTTTCACCAGCTATATTACCCTGGAGAATGCCAATCTATGGAATGTATAGTCAGATGTAAGCGGGTTTATGATTAGCTTTTTACAATTATGCATACAGTATGCGTGGAGAAGACTTGAAGAAGTGACTGTGAAAGCAGAGCGGCTGGATCAAAGAAGAGAGTTCATTCCGCGTTGCAATGAAAAGCGCTTATTCAGAAATACTTCCAGAGAAAGTATTTAAACTGAAACTGAAACTCACACAAAGTATAGCCTGTATAAGTGTAAATAGGTTTTTGTTTTGGATCCGGATTTCGCTGTAACCTTGTTTAATGTGTTCACGTAAAAACAAGGCTATTGCTTCTCCTTGTGCCTGCAGCTTGGCTGTCAATCAAACAGCTTTAAAGGCATTTCAGATATGTCCCAAAAACCAGTTTACATACAGCAATAATGAATTTTGAACTTAACGTGTAATTTTGACTGCATAAATGGTTGACTAATAACTCAGTCGGCCTATACGTGGACCGTAAGGAACCACTGCCTTTACCAAAAACCACAGAAGAAACCTCTTCTTTTTCAAGGTGTTTCAGTTTCACTTTGTTTCTCTGGCTTTCTTTCATCATCTCCAAGTGTTAAGTCTGATCTTTTTTTTTCACTCCCTCCCCAACGTCTGCCTCTATCTGTCTTTTCTCTCTCTCCCTCCCCCTGATCATCTTCTTCCACGGTACTCTACTCTCCTCTTCCAACATGTCTTCTCTACCCTTTCATTCTCTCTCTCTCTCTCTGTGTCTTTCCATCTGGTGTCTCTCTATGAGCATTAATCACAGTACTCAAGCACCATGACCAAAACAACTCCACAGAGACTTGCTGCCTCTCTCTCTACGGCTCTCTCTTCCTCAGTGTCTCACTCCTTCATTTTTTTCTCTCCCTCAAATAGTCACAGATAGCCCCCCCTCCCACTACACCCACTTCACAGCCACCACACACACACACACACACACACACACACACACACACACACACACACACACACACACACACACACACACACACACACACACACTATGAAATCCATAAACATTAGTCTATCTTGGTTACGATTTCAACTCGGCCTGAAGCTACTCTGGTCGTGATGGTAGAACTCTTTCATCCATCTCAAAACTTACTGTTGTGTGCTGGGAGCAGATTTTCACAGAGTGCGCTCCAACTACGAGGGGGACAAATTGCGCGAAGATGTCCTGCAGTTACAATATGTTTTTAATGTGGTTAGCTCTGGTTCATCCATCACTGCCCCATCAATGCAAATCACTAACCGAGTTATGAATTAATGTTGTCAAATGGACCCTCAAAATTTTTTTTTTTCACTGGCGGCAGACACAGCCACTGTGGAGGCTGCCTACGACTGGCTCTGCCATTAAAATGCACAGTTGGGATCACGACTGGATGCAGAGAATCCCTTGACATTCTGCAAACATGTCTGTGCTCTTTCAGCTGCACGGCTCACGGCTTGTTGATAATGACATTGCCATTTTGGATGACATGGCTGGGATACATTGGGGTGGGGAAGAACCACATCACATACAACATGTAACATTATATTTTCTAATTGCTATTGCTATTGTTTTCAGGTTCAACGCATATAGTTTTTCATCATATAGAGAGGAAAACACAAATGTGAGTGATTTTCAAATACACTTTAAAAAAAAATTAATACCTTAAAAAATTAAAAAATATATATATTTAGGCCTATACACTTAACCTTACTCTTAAATGGTAACCTACCATTTGTATTGGAATCTTAACTGTTAACTATCATCATTAAAACACAAACATGTTTGACCATGAACTGAAATTATATATAAAGGACAGATCAATGGGGCACACAAAAAAGGGAAATTAAACATCCATTAAAAAGAAAACTACAATCGTATGATCAGATATGCCTCATTAAACCAGACCCCAAGAGCTCACAATCATTATTTTAAGTTGTAGCTGAAATACAGCCAATATTCTTCACTTAACTAATGCCAGGAAACACATCCCATAAAAACCAATCGGCACAAGCTCCATTTATTTTTGGGAGGATGAAGATGCAGTAGTTTCACTTTTTACAATTCCATGAAGTTTGACTTTCTTTTTCTTATTTCTTTTCTTCTGACATGCCACCCACAATTACTTCTGTTGAAAATACCTGCCAGGTGATGTCAGTGAGAGGGACGGGGGGGCAATTACTTGGGACACTCGGTGTCTCACATACGATTGGAAAGTTGTCACTATCTGTCATCTAAATTCTTCTTAGTATGCGATTTGTTTAGCATTTTAACAGGCATAATTTGAGGTCCTCTCTCCTCGACTCCTCTTCAGACAAAACCATTTTCTGCCCAGCTCATAGATGTATTGCCTTGGGTGCGTACCCTCGCATGAATTTTGCAATGGCACATTTTCCCTCGGCTCACAGGTTCAGCTGCTCTGCCGAATATTTTCTTTAAATTTTAATAGAATTTTTATTTTATTAAAACAAACCACCATAGCTAAACATCAAAGCCAGTGCAAACTGGAAACTATTCATTGAAAAATAGATGACTCGTATAGCTATATTTTGAAATTGTGTTGCCTTGATAGGTGCTCAATATGTGCATGGTTTTGCACACATCACTTTCAATGTACTTCATCTACCAGCAGCAGAGTCTCATCTCTGTATTAACAAAATAAAATAAATGTAATCCATTTTCTAATTTCGACCCTTAATTGATACAGTAGGCTCGAATGGACTCACAATCCAGAATACTTTAATAATATTTTAATAAAGCAGACTTCTAAAATCTAAAATCCCCCATCTGCAACATCGAATTATAAGAATTGAGCATTTTTTTATTTACTTAAAAAATAACTCACATTAAAGCCTCAAAAAACTATTTTGAGATGAAAAAGACTCAAAAAGCCTTTTTTCTGTAGTGAGCTGTGAGGCAGGCCAAAGGTTAAAGCTCTAAATCTTTGTCTTATGAAATCACAGCAACACCAATTACTGTACATTCGCTCAGTGGACTCCTCCAGCCTCTGCAGCAAAGATGCATTTGAATTTAAATTGTAACAGTATGACTTAATGATCAGTAAAAATGTTAGAGAAAGCGGGATTTGATGTTTTTATTTTTATCAGCCCACAGTTGCAGCACGAGGGATCGTGTGCCGCGAGATGATTTATGGCAGAGCAAGGGTTAAGGCTTTAAGAGGATGATGTGTGTGTGTTCAGGCTTCTTTTCATTGTGAACAGAGAGCCCCTTTTAAATGGGAACACAGCTTCTTCTCCACCGGTGGCCAAACCTTGACCCTCAAACCCATCTAGAAATAGGCATTCGCTAAGGGAGGAGAAGAAAGAAACACACTCTCGCACAGAAAGCCTCCAGCCTTTCCTTTCACCGCTCGCATGCACTTCCCTCCGCCCGAGCGTAGATGCGTAAGGTGCACGGACACGCACGCGTACTCACGCACACACACACACACACACACGCATATGCACACGCACGCACGCACACAACACACACACAAAACATCTAAGATGTTGACACATACACTAGCATGGTTTTCCACTTTTTCACTCTGGGGAAAGTTGCAGTCACTCACACACACACACCACGCACACACACACACACACACACACACACACACACACACACACACACACACACACACACACACACACACACACACACACACACACACACACACACACACACACACACACACACACACACACACACACACACACACACACACACACACACACACACACACACACACACACACACACACACACACACACACACACACACACACACACACACACACACACAGACCCCGTAGACAAAGACCCAGACTGTTGTTCCAGATGTCTCTTTTTTTAACTTTTTTTTCTTCTTAAAGTGAGTCCCAGGAGATTGGTTCACGATTTTCCAAAAGAAATTGCACTTGTGTGTGTATGTGTGAGAGTGCACCTTACTGTCTTTTACTCACCACTTGGCTATACGTCTGTATGCTTTACTTTAAGTCTTGGCTATTTTCAGATCAGAACATCAAAGGGTAGAAAATAGGAGACAAAGAAGTACATTGGGACTTCTTCCCCGTGTTGCTGTGTTATAAAAGCCAGACGCCACACATAGACAAAGACAAACAACATTAAAAATACTAAGGAATCTGCGACAAGTCTTTCTATTCCTCTCAGTTTTGTTTGCAATGTCGGCCATTGCTGTGACCTGTCTCCTGCAGCTATGCGACGCTGTGGATTGGGTTAATAAAACATTCACAAGTGAAATGCTGCACAGCAGAGATGTTTTGGTACGTCTTCGGCTTAAAAAAAATTGAAAGACATGTTCAGAAATAGGGATTCGGCTACAGGCAAAAAAAAGAAGCACATGCTGTAAAAATGTGATTCATCTGACAATCTGGTTTTATTGAAATTTGGCACTATCAGACTTCTAAATGTATGCAAGCTAAAGTCCTGCTGCTGTAGCTCCTAACTCTCTCCTTGTTTTCCTCCCCTTTATCTGCACAAATCTTGTCTTCTACCACACTCCTGCATCTCGCCTACTCTCGCCTAACATACAACATAAAGTTGTTGAGCTTGCTGTGGGGGTAAGACCTATTTACCAAGAGCAGCGGAGAACACAGATTCACTGCCTGAAAAATCTCTGGAGAAGTCCAGAAAACAAAAAAAACATTGATAAGCAGGAGAAGGAGGAAGACAAAGGATATGTGGTAGAAATGAAAAACAGTTGGCAGACTTGATGAGAGAAATGAAAAGTGAGAGGGAGTCTGAGCTGGCACAGCTGAAGGCTGGGATCATTGAAGAATGGATGGGGCGTTTTGATGCAAAAATTGAAGAAGAAATTGCTGGTGGTCTGAAGCCACTGATGATCGAATTGAAGGAGCTTCAAGCCGTCAATGTGAAGAAAGATCAGCTCTTGAAAGAGCTTGGAGGTAAAATTGATGACCAAGAACAACAAGCAAAAAACAGAGATGTGATCCTGACTGGTTTGGATATTAAACCATGGTCGCATGCAGCTGCCGGGAATGGAGAAGAAGAGGGCGATACAGGGAATGTAACGGTGGAAAATCAAGTGGCAATGTTTCTGAGAAGCAAAGCCATTAATCTGGATCTAAAGAACGTGGTCCTGTTCTCTTCTCCCAAAGGGGAAATTCGCCAAAAAGCGTGCTGTCATTCTGAAATTTGTGAGTAGAAAGCATAAGATAAATCTGCTCAGTCAAGGCAAGAAGCTTAAAGTTGAACAAATTGGAATGAGTGAAAATTTAACCAAGAGAAAGGCTTATCTGGCCCACCAAGCGGGAGGGTTAAAAAAATGTGGACAGGTCCAACAAACTTGGACGAGAGATGGAAGAATCTTCATCAAAATGAATGGAGCTACACCTGAGGAAGCCAAAATTGTGCAAATCAAAACGGAGGAGGATTTGGATCAAATCCGGAGGGACGAGGATCTGATCAACCCAAGCAGCGAGAATGAGCAAAACATCCGCTTGGATAAATGATCATGAAAGTCTGGAGTTATTAGCTAATCATTATTATCGGACCCACATGAAATCATTGACCCAGACAATCACTTCTACACTATCGGAAAAAGAGACTGTCATTACCTTACTGAGGATTAATTCATCAGATGCTTTCAAACAAATGGGAAATTGTCCATCATTCATTTTTAATAGCAGAAGTCTCTACACTAACTTTTCAGAAATTAAGGAATATCTACAGAAATTCTCCAACCAGTTCAACATCATTGCAGTGTCAGAAACATGGATTAAAGAAGGCAAAAGCATGGACTTTGAACTAAAGGGATTTAAACTGGTTTGTGTCAAAATATAAGGTTTGAAATCGTAAATACAATGTGCTCTGCAATTGATAACCTAATGGAATGTGTGACTTTTGAAATTCAAATGAAAGATTATGTTAATTATCAGCTGTTTGTACAGAACACCCGATTCAAAAATGGAAGACTTTATAGAATACACGGGAGAATTACTTTCAAAGGCAAATCAAAAGAAGATATTTATCTGTGGGGATACAAACATTGATTTACTTAAAAAAAAACTTGTTCACTGACTGAAGAATTTGTAAATATACTGCATGTTATGGGCATGCAGCCGAGGTCAGCTGACAAACTGACTGTTTTGAATACTTTTGCAGATGTGTTTAGACTACCAGAGAAGAAATGGACAAGGCCATATCACTATCTGCATTGTCACAGGCAGAGAGGAAAATGGAAAGCATGTCTGTTGTACACTGTCAATGAATAAGGAGACCTGAAATTGTCTGTGTATTGGAATGCATCTTCTTAAAAAAAAAAAAAAAAGTCCAGAAGGCGACAGACTGCCTCTGGCTGGTCGGCTCCTGCTTGGTTTGGTAGCTAAGAACAGTTGCATTCTGGGAAGCCATGACATCTGTGTTTATACCAGCCAAGCAGAGATGTAGCTCTAAACTTTTTACCGCCTACATTTCATGCTACCGTGAAATACTTTTGCCCCTGAAAAAACATGAGGTAAAGTTCCGATTCTGTGCTGTTTGCAGACATACTGTATGTGTGTAAGAAGCTAAAATAGCTGTTGACTTCTACTTCATAGAATTGTTTCACAGTGAGGTGTTAACACAGAGTTTGAGTACACACTAATAGAGCAGGTGGATGGATGCCTAGTGGCAAAGCTTCCTCATTAGCAGCAAGGACAGCCTTAGCCTTCATCACTCATGATGGACATGTACACATCGCTCAATAAATAATTAAAATGTGCATTGTCTTTGTTTTAATTCACTGCGAAAGGGGCAGACATTCATATTACAGTTAAATAATGAAATAGAGAATGGATTTTTTTCACATAGGTTAAAGATCTCCTCATCTCAGAGTTCAGCGACTTTTTCATTTAATTGGAAATCGCTTCCTCGAAATACAATTAATTGAAAAAGGAATAGAGCCTTAATTTGGAACTAAGGGTCCGTAACCGTGGTCAGCAGTGAGACTAATGGCATTCTGCTCCAATAGAAGGGCCCTGAAAAGTGGACTGGGACTTGTTTGCCTGAAAATTCCCCCTGGCAAAAGCTAGGCATTGATCCTCAGTAGCAAACTTTGCAGCCCTGCTACAAACAGAGACTAAATGAGGGCACGGGGGGAGAAAAAAAAATCTCGATTTTAGTTCTTAATAGAATGTTGGGCAGCGGGGTAAGCTCCACGCCTGAATTATTCACTTTAGCCAAACTGTTGCTTCGGGTTCCATTCATTTTTAATGCTGTCTTTTGATGTTGATTAATTAAGCAGTGCTAGCGCTGCTGTTTCTCCGCCGCTGCTGCTGCTGCCTCCTCGCACGCACACGCACGGACACACACGCGCACACACACACACACACACACACACACACACACACACACACACACACACACACACACACAGTGCACCCAGACAAACACACACTACCGCTTCTCCCTCCTTTCCTCTTCTCCCTCGCCTCCATCCCTCTAAACCCTAAAGCATTTACCTCCCCCCCATTTCCCTGCTTCCCTTTACACCCTCAAACATATTCAGACACACACACATACACACATAAACACACACAGGCCACAAACACAGTCGTGCACTCTGTCTTTGTGACACACACATATACAGTGTTGCAAGCGCTCTTGCACATGCAGTAATATACACACACACATACCCTATAACACCCCTAAGCCACCCCCCAAAAAAAGTGTTAAGATCTGTAAGTCTTAAAAGTATTTTTTTTAAGGCAGTTTGGGGAAGGATGTGTGTGTGTGTGTGTGTGTGTGTGTGTGTGTGTGTGTGTGTGTGTGTGTGTGTGTGTGTGTGTGTGTGTGTGTGTGTGTGTGTGTGTGTGTGTGTGTGTGTGAAGGGGGAGTGATGAAGGCAAGGGAAAGATGTGAGCGAGAGAGGAAGAGAGTGGGAGGGGGGAGTAGGGAAGGGGAATGCCTCTCAGCAAACACATAGCGGATTAGCGGAGGTGTGTGTGTGTGTGTGTGTGTGTGTGTGTGTGTGTGTGTGTGAGAGAGAGAGAGAGGAAAAGGAAGAGGGGAGAGGGAGAGGAGGATGAATTTATTGTTAGACTCTGTACTGTATGTTACAGCTTGGAGGATGGATGTTAATTAGAAGACATGCATGCCTTAGCTGGTGGTGGTGGTGGTTATTGTATCCGTGCGTGTGTTTGTGCACGTTGGTGCATGAGCCCACCCGCCCCCCAGCGCGCTCCCTGACTCTTTCATGTGTTTTTAACCAATGGAGACAAGAGCAACTGCACGCCGTCCAATCAGCACCCCCAGGTTTATAAATAGAGTTTAGCTGAGTGGTTCTTCTTCTAGCAATCTTCTGCTCCTCAAATGACACTTAATAGCAGCCACAGGGTCTAGGGGTAAAATCAAAGAGCCAAATTTGAGCTAGCTGTCTGTCAAGTTTGACTTAGAAATGCTGCGAGTTTTAAAAAATGTAAAAAGCAGGAAAAGAAGAGGATTTCTGCTGCAGAGATGGCTGGGCACCTCTGAAACATTCAGTGGAATATGTTTTGAATAAAAGTATTATGAATAGAATGATGGGAAGATGTTAATGGGTGACCACATGTGCACACACACACACACAAACACACAAACACACAAACACACACACACACACACACACCCTTCACATTAGTGCCTGCTCGGTGTGACCAGGGAAGTGAGAGACATTGACATCCTTTTTCACTTTCCTTGACTGGTGATTCTACTTCCCAGAAAACTCACACGTGCGAACACAGACACACCAGACACACAGACACAGACACAGACACACACACACACACACACACACACACACACACACACACACACACACACACACACACACACACACACACACACACACACACACACACACACACACACACACACACACACACACACACACACACACACACACACACACACCGTGAGAGTAATACGATTTGCTCATGATAATGAAGTGTCTCTCGGTAAGAACGCGAGAGACCATAATGCTGTCTTCTAAAAATACCCAGCCAAAAAGCCCCCCCTGTCATGTTACATTGATCTAAGCATGATGGTGTGAGAGCCATCCCGATTCCATCAGCATCTCGGTTACACAGCTCAGAGCTATAATAAGGAGATGGGGGCATTAAAAAAAACAGAAAGGAGAGAATGAGCTAACTTTTTACCACCATTTGACATATAAAGGAAAGGGCTCATGGTAAAAGGTACCATTTATCTTGGCTAATAATTGTCCCACGAGTGCAGGGACTAGAGGGAAGAAAAGCAAGAATGGAGGAAAAAAAGACAAAATCTTTGCCCAAGTCCACACTGAATCTTCTCCGGCTCCTCTAACAAGGAGCACTTAGTTGAACACATCACAGGAAACAATTTATCATGTTGCAGGCGAATACTGCTTAAGTCTAAACTAAACAAACTCCCTAAATCCGCCCGTCTGGAGTGTGCAGATGGCCATTATATTAAGTCCTCCTCCTCCTCACCTATTGTGTTGTTTGGAAGTCCAAAAGATTTCCCAAGCAGAAGCATTCTCATACGAACAAATAGAAATGTGTCAAGCAAGCAGACACAAAAGTGGTTACAGAAGGGTAAAATTATGTATCTATTCCCAGGGCCCTAAGTACACGACACAAAATGGGACAGAATACTAAACAGCACCTATTCCCGAGCTTAAAGTGCAAGCTGCCTCGCTTGCAACCACACTACCTGCAGTTCATCTGACAAGTGACTCCGCATGCCGGTTGTAACGATCCGAAACAGTCTCACGCTATCTGTGTGAAAGAGTTACAATTATTTGTCAAAGTGCCAAAAATGACAACCAGCCCTTTTTTCCCATTTTTGGCGTCAGAATGGAAGCTTTGTCATCAGATGACTGCTATTAGCTACACTTGTTATTTTCTTTGTGAGATCCGTATTGCTAAAGCCTGGACCTCTTCAGATCACATATTTGGCATGACAAATGTGTTCTGATCTCCTATGGATTGTACATGTTGGTTTGTATACTCATCTGCATTACTTTTCCCCTGCTCTCTCAATCCAACCCTTTGCATTGTCGCTTGTGTGTGCGCAGAATAACATGATTTAAAAATTCCAATGCCAGAACAAACCATTGACAGCAACATGACAGCAATGTGAGAAAAACATAGGCTACCTTCTTTAATAGACCTGTCTTGGCATGATTAGATGTTACTGTAAAAGTCCCTTCAACAAAAATTAAAATTAAACATTTCTGTGCTAATGTTTGTGTTTTTGATTTGACTAATGTTGCTGTACCTACTTCTCTCTAACAGATAGCATTGTGTTGATGATATGGACACTTACTTACATTAGAGCATTGGGATTCTATTAAGCAGCTACAGGTGGTCGCAGATTTAGCTACCAAAGGTTAACAACAAACTAAGCTAGCAAATTACATTAAAAGCATGCAAAACCACTCTGTTCCCACCTGAAAGGATTAATACTATATCATTATTTTAAGTTTCTGCACAGACAGCACAGTGTTCTCCTTCTCTCTCTTATTTTATAAATATTTTTTGTATGATTTTCTTTGTTCTGTCCACATAGAGCAGTGCTTCTCAATTATTTTCTGTCATGCCCCCCCTAGGAGACTGAAATTTTTTCGCGACCCCCCTAAATTGAAATACTATTGAGAACCTGCTCATATTTATTTATTTATCTGTATAAGAGTTATATATGAGTTTGAGTTGCTAGCACCAGCATTCTGCATACAATCACCTTATTATTAAAATAGATTAATAACATTTGCTGACATCTGCAACATCTTAAAACAATTTCCAAGTTTATTAACTCAATTTGTAACATTTAAACAAGACCGTTCAGTCTGTGTGAATCTCAAAACACAGAAACAAGAGCAAATGTTTCACTGGGGTTTTCATTTAATTAATAACATTTTTAAACAGTAAACATTGGTCACTTGTCAGTCAGCTTCATCAGCTTATTCCCTTTCAAAAATATATATGACTTAAAAATAAACATTACTCTTTGTGTGCAACATTTGCAACAATATTTAATGTACAATTTGCATACTTTCCCTGAACATAACACAAGACATTAAAAAAGCCTTGAACCCTGAACTATTTGAAACTGGCAGCCACATCAGTTTGAGCTTTTTTAATATAACTAAATTCACCTTCACAATTATTTTGAACTTATTTCCCTATTTGTCTGTTTTATATGAACACATTCTGCTTATAATATACAAAAATACAATTTGCTCTGTATTCTAGTGGCTGCAGTGAGCCCTCTTTGCAGTGCACATCATCCCAAATCTGGGCTTCAAACTTGATACTGCTACTCTTAACTCTTGCTCAATGTTAAGCTGGGACCTGTACTTTGTCTTGAGTGCAGCAACAGTGGAAAAGCCCATCTCACACAGATAGGATGTGGCAAAGGGTAGTAAGATGTTGACAGCCTTCTGTCCAATGAGTGGATACTCCCTTTCTTTGTAAGATCTAAATTCTGTTACACTTCTGACCCTTGGTATAATGTTTATTTAAGAAAAAAAAAAATATATATATATAAAAAAAAAACACTAAGTCCCCCTTGCCGCTCGCGCCCCCCCTGAGACCCCACCACGACCCCCCAGGGGGTCGCGCCCCACCATTTGAGAAGCACTGACATAGAGTAAGCCTATACAGTGTTAGAGTTATTAGAGCTAATTTTTCATACCTCACCCGAAAAAGCTGTTTGCTGCTGTCACTCATTTATTGTGCAGGGTGGAAAAACAACTTCCACAGAGAGTTGAAAATTGCCTGAGCTGGATAATCCACCACGGTAAAGCCTGAAATTTGTTTAGTCAAATTTTACCACCTTATTGTCATTTCATGCTGCATCATGTTGTGCTCCAATTACCGTCAAGTCCCCGCAGAGAGGAAAAAATAACTTATCGTAGGACAAGTATATGACAAGTTATCTGTCAGGAATCATTGGGATTAAGTAAATGCATTTTCTAAACTGTATTTGTCAGCCATGTTTTGGCAAAGACAGGCACCCACAACAAGATAGCTCGTTTTTAAATGCCATCATATTGTACTGCTGGATCTCTTATAAGGTCACAATATGTTAATGCTGTTCCTGTTTGCGTGGGAAGTAAAAACTGCCAAAGAGCCATGTACAGGGTCCTGACCCACAGTTTATAGGAATTCATGATTTAAATGGAAAGCGCAAAGCAGTGTGTGGAAGACTGCGTGTCCAGGGTTTAAATAACAAAATATATATTTTTTTTTAAAGCAGCACGGTCAGGGCTGGCAAAAGTAAGTTTAAATGCTTTTAATGGAACATAGTGTGCCAAATCTTCTAGGTGCATACTGGTGAAAGCTCCTTTTGGGTCTGCAGTGGAGGTATCTGTGAGGGTCCAGTGGGCCACTAATGGTGTGTGGCTCGGGAGCAGAAAGGAGTGCATCAAAGGAGAGTGACTACAGTGGACACAGTGAGGATCACACAAGTCTCACACTCTGTCACCATGCGCACAAACACACACACACACACACACACACACACACACACACACACACACACACACACACACTACAAACTCTTCTCAAGGCTCACACACATCACTATTGTATAGTCGGTCTTGCAAGACGACACAGAAGCTCACTGCTGGCTGATAATGTTGAAAAAAGAGAGAATGTGTGACATGTGAGTGTGTAGGTGTGGCGTGTGGGCAATAGTGTGTGTGTGTGTGTGTGTGTGTGTACAGTCCCTCAGCAGGGGATAACAGCTGGCATGCTGAGAGCCACAAGAAGCCGCGGCATAGGGGAATGATCATTATGCAAATACACGTGCTCGCCTGCACACACACACACACACACACACACACACACACACACACACACACACACACACACACACACACACACACACACACACACACACACACACACACACACACACACACACACCTTTTCCATCACGTCCCTGTTAAATGAAATCTAAAATGCTGCACCTAAAGTCGCATGTTTGCAAAATACTGTCACAACCACTTAACGTTGGGGAACTAATTATAAATATGCGTAAAATGAATATGCATAATGACTATACCCCGCTTGCCCTGATAAAGGAAAAAGCTTGGAGAGCATGAAGCTGCCTCGCTGTGTGTGTGTGTGTGTGTGTGTGTGTGTGTGTGTGTGTTTTGTGTTTGAAGGTGTGTGTGAATGAGGGAGCAAGAGTTTTTGTTTGTGTGTGTGTGTCAGTGTGTGTGTTCTTCTCCTCTCCCTTTAATCTGCGTATAGGGGCAGTGGTGGGAATCTGCACACCATGCTAAATCGATACACTCCCGCCTGCTTTAGTATGCCTCTGTGAGTGTGAGTGTGTGTGTGTGTGTGTGTGTGTGTGTGTGTGTGTGTGTGTGTGTGTGTGTGTGTGTGTGTGGTGTGTGTGGTGTGTGCTTTAGTATGCAGCTCGGATACAGAAAGAGAGCGAGAGAGAGAGAGAGAGAGAGAGAGGTTACATAAGAAGAAAGAGGGACACACTTAAGTGGTTTTGACCTTGGGTACATCTCCCCCCCTGCCTCCCACACCACCAGTCCACCCTCCTCCTTTCTACCAGCTAAATAAACAAACTTTATTTTAAGCCTGAAGTGCGGACATGAAGGTTTAAAGTGTGTGAACAGGGAGCTGATGCTTTTTATTCATATAGATTATAGCCTTCAGAGGAAAAAAAACAACATCGAACCGAGGGGGACTCTGGGATTCTCCCTCATCTCCCCTCCTTTTCCGTCTCTATCTCCATCTTTTTCTCCTCTCTTTTGCCATCTCTCCATCTTCCCCTCCTGCCAAACCCCCCCTCCCTAACCTCCTTTGTTCTTGGCTTGTCAGTCCATTCTTCTGCCCTGCTTAGTTTGGCCTGCTTCACTCTTCTTCAATCTATCTCTCTCCCCCCCACATTCTCTCCTCCTCCTCCACGTATCTCCTCATCCGTCCAAAGCCGTCCATTCCCTTTGCTCAGATTTTCTTCGACTACACTTCTCCTTTCATCTCACATTCCTTTTCTGAATCTCTCCCTCCCCCTTCCCCCCTTTCCGTCCATCCTCATCCCTCATTCTGAGTGACCGCTGGTCCCCCAGGCAGTGAGCACATCAGACTGGCAAAGCTCTATCTCCCATCACCCGCCACCTCCCTCCCTTCCCCTTCCTCCCTCCCTTCCCCTCTGCACTCTCTCCATCTCTTTCACTCGCAGCATTGGCAGCATGACAGTGCTTTCCCAGGGCAAGGCCTTATGTAAACAGCCCCATAGCACCAAGCAGTGTGTGTGCATGTGTGAGTATGTGTGAGTACATGTGTGTGAGAAGAAGCGTTAAAAATGTTCCTTCTTTGTGTGCATGTGAGGAAAAAAGCATTGAGTGCATTTGTATGTGTGTAGGAAATGCCTGTTAATAGCCGTGGAGGTCAGAGCCTATACTGATAGAGTATAAAGATAAAGGTTATAGGCTCTGTCTGTTCCCCACCTTCTGACAGAGTGAAGCACACTCACTCCCCCATTTCCGTTCTTTTTATTCCGCGGGTGTGTTTTTGTCCGATTGAAGATGATACGGCGCCAGGCCTTTTGATTGGTTGACAAAGCTGTCTTTTGATTGGCGCTCCCCGGGGCCCGTCCCAGCCACGCTCTCCTACGACCTTCAGGAAAGTTGACTAAACTTTGCTTTGATATTGCTGCCTCCATTTTTTTCCCCCTTCCCTCTTCTACCTCACTCGCCCTGTCTTCTCTCTCTCTCTCTCTCTCTCTCCCTCCTGGATTCCCCAAAGAATCGACAGCGTCTCCATGATAAAGAACAGCAGCTCAATCCGTAGCTACCGCTGACAAAGTGCAAATCATAAGGCTTGCATAGCGAGACCATTTTTTATTTTTTATTTATTTTTTGCAATCTCATCTCAATCAGTGGGAATCAGACTGTCTAATATTAGGGTCATGCTGCCCTACCTCTGCGCAGGCCGCAGCAATCCTGAGCGTATATCAGCTCTATTCTGGTGTTTAAAGTAACAACGCTGATGACTGTAATGTAATTCATGATGCTGTTTGATGATAAGGATGACAATGAGGATTTTTCCCAGGCCCCCAGGACTGTGCCTTCTCTGAGCAGCCAGCATGGACATGTGGCCAACCCATTGGTATTGCATGGTTGGGGAGGAGCTTATTTTCATGCGGCCCGTAGGAAGATTTCCCTGTCCACACAGTACAAGCGGCGAACAAGATTGTGTCTCTGCACAATTTTTCTGGATATCAATCATAGGCTCATACTTATCTTTAGAACATACAGTATCTCACAAAAGTGAGTACACCCCTCACATTTCTTCACATTTTACTTTATATCTTTCCATGGGACAACACTGAAGAAATGACACTTTGATACAATGTAAAGTATTCAGTGTACAGCTTGTATAACAGTGTAAATTTACTGTCCCCTCAAAATAACTCGACACACAGCCATTAATGTCTAAACTGCTGGCAACAAAAGTGAGTACACCCCTTAGAAAAATTTTACAAATTGGGCCCAAAGTGTCAATATTTTGCTTTGCCATCATTATTTTCTAGCACTGCCTTAACCCTCTTGGGCATGTAGTTCACTAGAGCTTCACAGGTTGCAACTGGAACCCTCTTCCACCCATTTATGACAGCATCACAGAGCTGGTGGATATTAAAGACCTTGCGCTCCTCCACCTTCTGTTTGAGGATGCCCCAAAGATGCTCAATAGGGTTTAGGTCTGGAGACATGCTTGGCCAGGCCATAACCTTTACCCTCAGCTTTTTAGCAAGCCACTGGTCGTCTTGGAGGTGTGTTTGGGGTCGTTATCATGTTGCAATACCACCCTGCGGCCCAGTTTACGAAGGTTGAGTGCACGTGGTCAGCGTCGTACACAGAGGTTGGCTTTGGAAAATAGACGTATGAGTGCTGCCAGCATTGCTGAAGGGCTTGAAGGGGTCGGGGGTCAACCTGTCAGTGCTCAGACCATACGCCCACTCTGCATCATACTGGTCTACATGGCTGTCATCCCAGAAGGAAGCCTATTCTAAAGATGATGCACAAGAAACCCCACAAAAGTTTGCTGAAGACAAACAGACTACGGACATGGATTACTGCAACCATGTCCTGTGGTCTGATGAGACCAAGATACATTTATTTGGTTCAGATGGTGTTAAGAGTGTGGAGCGGCAACCAGGTGAGGAGTACAAAGACAAGTGTGTCTTGCCTATAGTCAAGCATGGTGGTTGGAGTGTCATGGTCTGGGGCTGCATGAGTGCTGCCAGCACTGGGGATCTACAGTTCATTGAATTCTAACATGTACTGTGACATACTGAAGCAGAGCATGATCCCCTCCCTTCATAAACTGGGCCGCAGGGCAGTACTGCAACATGATAACGACCCCAAACACACCTCCGAACGACCACTGGCTTGCTAAAGAAGCTGAGGGTAAAGGTTATGGACTGGCCAAGCATGTCTCCAGTCTTAAACCCTATTGAGCATCTTTGGGGCATCCTCAAACGGGAGATGGAGGAGCGCAAGGACTCTAATATCCACCAGCTCCTTGATGTCGTCATGAATGGGTAGAAGAGGGTTCCAGTGGCAACCTGTGAAGCTCTAGTGAACTACATGCCCAAGAGGGTTAAGGCAGTGCTAGAAAATAATGATGGCAAAGCAAAATATTGACACTTTGGGCCCAATTTGTAAAATTTTTCTAAGGGGTGTACTCACTTTTGTTGCCAGCAGTTTAGACATTAATGGCTGTGTGTCGAGTTATTTTGAGGGGACAGTAAATTTACACTGTTATACAAGCTGTACACTGATTACTTTACATTGTATCAAAGTGTCATTTATTCAGTGTTGTCGCATGGAAAGATATAAAGAAAAATGTGAAGAAATGTGAGGGGTGTACTCACTTTTGTGAGATACTGTATACTATTAAAATGGAAGTTTTCTCATTTCAAAACGCCGCCTCAAGCGTTTTATTAGCCCAACGGCTTTTAACGGCTTTCAGTATGTTTTCGCCAGGCTAGATGCTACAGAACGAGAATGATTCTACACCCGCCTCCAGTCCGCTACGCTTGCCGCCCTTTTTCTTGATAGGTCCATAGTGCAGCTACGTCCATGCTACGTCATGCTTCCGGGCCGCATGGAATTTCCGGATTATACTTCCTTGTTGCTTCTCTGCGCCAATGAGCAGCTTTCATAGGAATGAATGGGCGCCGTGTTTCAATCCGGTGTCCATTTCTTTATATGTCCATGATTTTTCCAGATTGGAAAAAAAAAAACTTTAAAATGCTGAGTAGCCTACGCTGTTAGAAAGGTGTTAAAGCCTCGATGATTTCATGCACATCGTTATAACTCTCCTCTGTCAATGGTGTAGTTGAACAGCGGGAGGTTTTTGGAAATTCCCAACACAGAAAAACAACACAGTCCCACGCACGCTGACACATTCTCTGAACTAGTTTATTCCCTCCAACTTTTTGTTTTGCCTTTCCGTCTCTCAGTCGTGACTTTCGAAAACCGTGACGCTCATCTTTATAACGATGCCAATAACAATGGTAATATTGACTGCTACGGATTCGACTGGATAACATATTCAAGCATCTCCCCCCACTGGATATCTCTCTCTCTCTCTCTCTCTCTCTCTCTCTCTCTCTCTCTCTCTCCCTCCCTCTACGGCAGCTTCTTTGAGTGTTATTGACAGAATGACAGAAAGACGCCTACTGGCATCTAAAGATAGCCGGAGGAAACCCTTATGGTGCTTTGAAGTGCTAATTGGTGCTATCTCAGTTAGAATCAGAGAGAGAGAAGTCCTAGGCTATACCACCAATTTGTTGTGGTGTATTCTCCAAGAGAAGTAATCTTGATGTAAGACTTTGATCTTTCTGACCCGGGTGTCTTCTGCTCTGTGTTTTAACACATCTCCCCCGGCCCGGAGCTTATTAACCTCACCCTTATTTACCTTAGCCCTTATTATCGGACTTTATAAAAGCGTACAGACTACTTCCTTCTGCTGTGTTCAATGTCAAAAACCTCAGTGTCCTCTAACCTGGAAGAGATGAGAGGGATGCTAAGGGGTTGTGTGTGTGTGTGTGTGTGTGTGTGTGTGTGTGTGTTCGAGAGGCTTTCATGTGCACATTTGCCTGTGTTCCTGCATCAATTACCCATCTGTGAGCAATTGGATTTGTGTGTGTGTGTGTGTGTGTGTGTGTGTGTGTGTGTGTGTGTGTGTGTGTGTGCAGGTGTAATTGGTGTGGGCTTTTTTTAAGTGTACTCTTGTGTCCCTGCTTCGATGATGGGCAGAATTTGTGCCTGCACATGTCTGTATCTATATTCGATGAGTGCACGCATCAGACGATATGTGAATACCTGTGTGCATTAACAGGAGTGGCATCAGCATGTGGGTGTTTGTGTGTGTGTGTGTGTGTTTGTTTGTGTGTTTGTTTGTGTGTTTGTGTGTCAGAGAGCAGTGTAGTGTGGTAGCAGAGGGCTGGCCCTGTCTGAGACTGGCAGGCAGAGTTATTCACGGATCACGGCAGACATATGGGCAGACTGGGACTTGCTGAAGACATGCCATCACTGCTGGGACTGATACAATGAGATAAACAGATGTGTGGGAGGAGGAGGCCACATACACACACACACACACACACACACACACACACACACACACACACACACACACACACCCACATACACACACACACACACACACACACACAAATTTGACAGACGTGCACTGGGACGTTTGACAATCAATCAATGCACACACGCAGACTTTGGAGAACCGCAGAACGCTCATAACACAACACACACACACACATAGCCATCAACACACAGCACAAACTAAAAGAGGCAACAACACGCAAGAAGACCAAGGACTGTGCGTGCCAAGGACACACGCCCCAAAACCAAGACATACTGTAGTAGACAACTTTCACACATGTTCACAGAAGCATCCAACAAGCAAATCCCCTCCCAAAACCCTCAAACCCTCATGGAGTGATAACTCAACAGGGAGCTCTCCATATGAACGAGCCCTTATCGTTCTACTGTTCCAGCTCAGTAGCTCCTGCACAGACTTCCACTACTGCAAACCCCCTCACAACAACCCTATTTCTACCCACTGCCCCTCGGCGCTCTCTGCAAGGTGCAACCGATACGCTTTCTTTGACAGAATTCCTCCACCAGCCAACCAACCCACTCCCCATGCCCAACTCGCAATTCCCACTCCCCCCCCTCAAATCCCGTCTCGCTTCTTGACTCCGTGCCAACTGTTGAATGGTGTGTGTGTGTGTGTGTGTGTGTGTGTGTGTGTGTGTGTGTTCGGATGCAGCCAAAGGAGCAAAAGGAGGCATGCAGAGGCTCCCATTCAATATGCCAGCTGTCCAGAGGAAAGTACACACAACACTGACTGGTAGAACATGTTCTGCCTCTGATATACACCATCTCAGTCAGTGCATTTAAATGCAGACTCATAATCAGGTAAATAAACAAATAAGACTTCAACAGGACTTTTAAAATGCTTGTAAAAACCTTTATCCGATCTACTTCACACACAAATCGGCACATTAACGGACAAGCGAAGTCGGATAAGAACACCTGGATAACTCGTTCATTGTCGGCATTCTCTCTGCATGTATACAGGGATCGGATATAGCATATCGAAGTTTGCTTCTGCGCCTGCTCGAGAATCCCTGCGGAGGGAGTGAGGAAGTGGAAGGAGACGACGTAAAATTCGAGTGTCTAGTTCGGTATATGTCTTAATCCAATCTAGTTGTGCCATGGAAACGCGTTGTGTGTTACCTGTGGGCAGGCTTTGCTGAAGATGCATGGTGATCAGAAATGCACAAGCCAATGGCAACTACATTGGAAATGAGGAGGGCATGAAATAGGCAGTATAAAAACCTGGCTCAAACAGGTTTTATATTATTATGTGACCACAACACCACTAGAGCTAAGAAATTGAACGGGTTGAATCACGTTTGTGGAATCCTCACAGAAACTGAAATGTAAAAATAAAAATGTATCATATTTCTGTGGGTAGAAATACTGGTTCAATGGAAAAACTACATCCAAAACCACAAAATTATCGTTTTGACAGGTCTTTCTGCATACAGTGCATACTAAACAACAACACTGCTTACAGTATTTATGCTAAGCTAAGCTAATTGACTTCAGCCCAATAGACAGCACACAGAGATGAGAATAATATCAATCTTTCCATCTTGCTCTCGGCAATAATGTAATTTTACAAACTATTCTTTTAAGGTCAAGGCATTCTAAAACGTGTTTTTGTATGAATAGTAACGTGACAACTTAACTGTGATCCCTAGGCTGCTGTAGTGAAATGTTTTTTTCATACACTTGAGCAGCACTAAAGAAAAAAAAACAGTAAGACAGTAAGTGTTCTTAAACAAATAGTCGTAAAAGTAAAAACTATTTCCAAGGCTTTTGGGTCCAAACACACCCAAATGAAATAGCCACAAGATAGAATAATCCTTTGTGAAGCAGTTTGGTTTGTATAGTACGTGAAATCATTTGAATTTTCCACCGCAACCAAGTTAAAAGGGAAGAGGAAGGCGGAAGAAAAAACAACGAGGGAGAGAGAAAGAAAAGGTAATGGAGTGAGAGGGAGGAAGCTGAAGAAGAGAGACTCATTTGTCAAATTTCAGTTTGTGGGTTTTTCAGCTGAGGATTCTTCTCAGACTAAGAAAAGGGAATAAATACGAGAAATAAAGAAGAATAAGTCTGTTTTGATGCCGAGCTCTGCACCTGAGACCCCACAAAGGAAGACGGGCTTGGTTTGGAAAAGCCTGTTTGAGTGCAGAGAGAAAGCCTTATGAGAGAAAAACACTCAGTTGTTGTGTTTCTACAATATGTGTGTGTGTGTGTGTGTGTGTGTGTGTGTGTGTGTGTGTGTGTGTGTGTGTGTGTGTGTGTGTGTGTGTGTGTGTGTGTGTGTGCATGCGTGCGTGCCTGCCTGCACGTGTGTTTGTGTGACAGAGAGAGAGAGAAAGATGGAGAGTGAGAGAGTGCACATATGCTTGTGTAAGCTGTACATGTGTGCGTGCAAAAGTTTCTATTTCGGAATTTCTGGTGTGCGTGTCAGAGATAAAGTTTGTGTGGGAGATTGAATGAGAGAGAGAGAGTGAAATAGGTAAAGATGTATAGAGAAAGGTGAAGAGAGCCAGCAAGATCAACTGATGGCTTTGGAGAGCTGGGAAGATGGCTAAAAAGGATAGGCATGTACAAGCCACACACACACAGAGAGAGAGAGAGAGAGAGAGAGAGAGAGAGAGAGAGAGAGAGAGAGAGAGAGAGAGAGAGAGAGAGAGAGAGAGAGAGAGAGAGAGAGAGAGAGAGAGAGACCTTTGGGAGCCACTAATTCAAGGACCAGCTAATACACACATCCACCAAGACCTGCAGCTTCCTCTTCAACTACAAAGGAGACTCCTCTGTTTTCCTCTGAGGATGCCCGGCAGCGCTCCCAACACTGTGAGGTCTTTGTTTCTCTCGTTTTCTTCCCCCCACTATCCCTCTCTCTCTCTCTCTCTCCCCACCTCTCTTGTTCCCTCTCCCACTCTCTTTTTTCCCCCGCATCTGTACACCTCCTAATCCTCGCTCCCAAATTGGCGAGCGTCTCTTTTATTTATTAATCTGCTTCTCACCTCCTGCGTCTTTACTTGTATTGCTGTTTCCATTTGGACTGTTTGTTGTGAGAAATGTCTTCTTGCTTTTATTCTGTGTATAGTGCACACTGTCACCCTTAGTGAGAAATGTTTACTTTGCTGCAAATATTCATCTATGCCAACTCACTAATGTTTATTACTGATATACATCACAGGCCTTTTAGTGGAAGCTTTAATTTAAAAACAAAAAGAACAAAGACACCCAGCAGTATTTCCATTAAGGGACAACTAAATGGCCCAGCAGGCAATAATAATTTAGACAGGCACTCTGAACTATTCTGCAACAGTTTAGGAGGGGCAGAATACATTACAACAAAGCCTGCTAGGTCCATTAAAAAAAAGTTTTCCAATTTTGGTGTGAAAGAATAAGACTGGCCTGACAGAAGCCCCAATAAACCTTTTGTGAAAAACCTACAAAGCCGAGTGGTAGCCAGGCCCAACTTTTAAACCTGGTTTGCTGAATCTCACTAATGCCCTTGTATCTGAATGGGAAGCAAAGCCCTGCAGCCAGGTTTCAAAATCTAGTGGTAAGCCTCCCCAGAAGAATAGAGGATCTTTGATCAGCCCCGTGATGTCAAGAGATTGGAAGTGAGATGTTCTCAAATGAAGTATGATTTGTGAAGTTTAGATGTCTACATGCTAATTGTGGACATCCAATAGCTAAGCTACTGTTAAAAGTAAAGTTGGCATGCTGACATCACCACTGTGCCTATGTAAAGTCACTGGCACTGTTTTGAACTAGTGTGTGTTGCCATATAGTGCTATTTGTTTGTTTCATGTTATTTTGAAACAAAATGTGTATTTTTTGGGGACAAAGCTAGTAGTTTAACAGAAAAAAAGTGAAACAGTTAATGAGCCAGAGTTAAACTTTGGGTTTGGATTGGCAAAATGGGAAAAAAATAACTATCCACTATTCATAAGCCAGGATTTTTGTTTGGACACTCATGTAGCCTACCTGCCGATTAACCTGATTCCAATTCCCAACAACAATGTTCCTATGTCTGGAGCACTGTTGTCACTTTTATGTCACTGTCTGTCGATGTTGTTAATGTTGTCTGTGTGGGTAAGCAGCCAATTCTTTTTAACTGCAACCAAATCTACCCTCGGGTACAAATAAAGTTACCTTAAACCTTAAACATCCCCTGTCGATTCGGTTTGCTCAGCCTGATTCACCTCATTGTTTCTCTATACGTCTAATTCCCTGTGTTTTTCTCTTCCTCTCTCTCTGTCTTTTTTCCTCTCTCCCTCTCTTTCCGACCCCCCCAACCCTCTTGCTTTTTCTTGCTAATCCTAAATCGGGTGAACAGGAGATAAACTTTTTTTTTTTTTTACTCACTCATTCTCCCCCTTGGCCTCTCTAGCCTTTTATTCCACCCCCCATCCTCCTCTCTGCCCAAATCCAAAGCTTCCTCGTGCCCTTCAATCCAACAGGACGCTCAAGCGAAACTGCACACACACACACACACACACACACACACACACACACACACACACACACACACACACACACACACCCCCCACACACACCACACACACACACACACACACACACACACACACACACACACACACACACACACACACACACACACAGGGCACTTGAGGGAGGCTCTAAACACACTGGCTATACAAGACGTGTCGACGTACACATAAAGATTCCCCCGAAAGACTTCTATGGGGGGGGGGGGGGGGGGGGGATCTGCCCAAATTCCTGCCTCATCCCGAGCGTTCCCTGCCAAGTACGGCCCACTGTTTTTCCTGATTCCTGCCTAGCATCGTCCAATCCCGCGCTCCTTTCACCGTCGGAGCATCAGAGGAGCCAATCAGATTAGTCGTGGAGAGGAAACTGGAGAAGGTTTGGCAGCGAGTCATGGAGCCTGCTTTTCCCTTTCATGTTCCTCTTTCACTCGCGCTCTTCCACACGCACACACACACACACACACACACACACGCAGGGGGGACAAGAAAGAGAGTTGCCCCGGGAGACAGAGGCCTGGGTGAAAGAAGGATGCTGGCAGCGAAAGGGCCTGACCCATCTCTTGGCAAAGCATGAGCCTCTCACCCCCCTCTAAATGCACTGAAAGGAACTGCCCAACAATGAAGGGCAAAGCATTCTGGGTGATCCCTGGACCCCTGCACGTGCCTTCACAGGGGGAAAGGAGATGGGGCCCTTGCATGTGTGCGTGTGCATATGCTTGTGTTGGTGTGTGTGTGTGTGTGAAAGTAAAGCGGGGAACTTAAGCCGTGGGATCCGCTTCTATACTTCCACTTTTTTCTTCTTCTTCTTCCTCCTCCTCGAGACAAAGATGAAAAAAAAGAAAGGGAAAAAGAAAAACCCCCTCTCGGTTTCTCCTCCCTCTGAATTAGCGCTCCCAATTGTTACCAGCGATTTATATGCAAACGCTGTCATTATAACAGTAAATTAAGAACTTTCTTTTCCCCGAGATGTCTCGTGGAGGATGATGAATGGCGACTGGGCTGTGTAAGGTTGCGGGAGTCGGGAGGAAATGATTAGGAGTTTTTTTTTAACTGAACGCAGACAGCTCTCTAGCCTCTTGATAGCTTTCACTGGGAGGGGAGGCTTCACCCGCGTGCTCGCTGACACCTGTCCGCTCCGCTTATGTTCAGAGTTGATTTGGGGGAATGGTTGGGGCATCTCCCTGCTGACCCCCTCACACACTTCAAATACAGTAAATACATCTTTCTTTCTCTCTCTCTCTTTTTCCATCTCTTTTCTCCTGTACACCTTCAGGGCATCGGACAGGCCTAATCAGTCAAAGCCTTTAGAAAAACACTCAGAGCGTTTGCCACTAAATCCATACTGGAGAAACGGGGGCCGTATGTAAATCTATATCGGAGAGAGAGCATATCTGCTGCCGCTGGGCCTCCCGCCCGTGTCAGGG
The DNA here is from genome assembly GCA_026929865.2 of Hyperoplus lanceolatus. Taxonomy (NCBI): domain Eukaryota; kingdom Metazoa; phylum Chordata; class Actinopteri; order Uranoscopiformes; family Ammodytidae; genus Hyperoplus; species Hyperoplus lanceolatus. The sequence continues at coordinate 23,027,497 of CM049408.1, read as the reverse complement.
ATCGATACAGCGTCTGTGTATTATTAATAACTCTAAACAACGCCGCGCCCAGTCAGCCATTTATCAAACTCACCTGCCTCACCTCTGTGTGCAACCCAGTCCCTAAACTATCATTTCTCCTCCCCCCCCACCTCCTCTTTCATCTGACTGTATTAATCAGCAACTTTGTAACTTCTTTATTAGATACTAGGGTGCTGGTGTGTTTCCCTTAAAGGGGCCACGCCAGCTGTTTTGTTTGTTTTAGCCCATTTTTGCTGTGATTTTAAAATCACTTTTATATCACGTGCAACCGTTTTGCAAAAGCATGCAATTTAGGAATGTGGGTGTAATTTGTTTACCGGTTGAGGCAACCGTTGGGTTTTTTGCATTTCTTTGTATTATGTACATATGTATCGGGATCACACAGTTTGCAATCCATTTATTTGTTTGCTCGCAGTTACTTTATTGCAGTACATTTTTGTAAATAAGTGACGTTCATCCCAAATATTAAAGAACTATTTTGAGATTTTTTTTTTAAACTTTCAATAAGTATTTCCTTTTATTCAAATATGATCAGCCAATGCTGTCAGATTGATTGAGTGGAGATGAATCTACCAAACTGTATATGTATATTCAAGTATGCATTATGAGATACAGTATGTAGCATTTCGGTTTTTTGGAGCCCCGCCCATACCAGGGACTAACGAGAAAATCTGCCCCAATTTAGACCATCATTTAAGTCACATTTTCCGTTAATAGCCATATTAACAGAAAATGAATGATAAGTCTTTGGGATACAACATCTATGTCTCACGAGAGCAAAATTGTTAGAACCGCTCACAGCATTAGAAGTGTCTGTTGGCTGAACTCTGCAGATAAGGTTTTCGAGAACTACTCCAGGGCATTTGTTTTTGATTTGCCCTAAACGAGCGAGAGGGACACATCTCATCATGTCACGAATCGAACCGAAGCTAAATGTGGTGAGATGGGCCCGTAAATACACGTTCCACTGCTGATGATGTGATGCAGTGCAGACATTTCAACTCAGTCTGTGTGCTTAAAAACCGCATTACCATGCACCATTAATATAACACTGAGAAAATGCAGACTTGATGTTCACCGTGATGGATTACAACACATAAGCCAGTACGCAGCAGGGTTCATTGATATTTTATGACGTGCTGAAATAAATGGAAACTAATAGCTGTCTGGAATAGTTGGAAAGGGCAACAATAATCTACGCAGAACCTGCACTTTTAACATTGGCTGTAGAATTTGTTTTTTAAGGCTTACATGATTTTGAGGCTAAAAATCTTGCAAACCTATACGCCAAAGAAAAATAAAATAGTTTAGAGGGAATATTCAATTTGTCAGAGTGGAGGAGCGGAGCAAAATGCATCTGAGAGGAGGAGATGATGATGGTACGGTTTAGCACCACCTGACGCCTTTTACTTGTGGGTCTATGAAATGGAGGGGAAAAAGAACGAGGGAGAGAGGGAGAGAGAGAGGCAGGAGTGAAAGCAACAAAGTAGTCTGAACCACAAATGGGAGTTGGATGGCAGAGGACAGAAACATACGGGCTGAGAGAGACAGGGAGATGGAAAGGTGAAGATTAAGAGGGGGGAGAGGTAGAGGGAGAGGGAGGTAAAGAAAGGTGGGAAAGGTAGGAGGAGAAGACAAATTGAAAGAACAGGGTGAGAGGTTTTCTATCCCTCCCCTCCAAGCCTTAAGACTCTCATTAGCAGTATTGATTCATGGGCTTTTCAGGTCTTTAGCAGTCAAATGCTCACTGGGCACGCACACACACACACACACACACACACACACACACACACACACACACACACAACAGGCATATGGAGACACACACAAACTGTGTGTCCGTCCTGGGAGAGGGATCCCTTACTCTGTCGACTCTCCCTGAGATTTCTTCAATTTTTTTTTATTCCCAGTAAAGGGTTTTTACTGGGAGTTTTTTCTCAGCCGAGCTAAGGGTGTAAGGGCAGGGTGTCATATTGTATCATATTGTATCATATATCATATTGTACGAAATGTAAAGCCCACTAAGACAAATTTATTTGTGATTTTGGGCTATACAAATAAAACTGATTTGATTTGATTTTGATTTGAAACTGCTGCTCTGCTGCACACCAATTCATACACACCCACACACATTCATACACACCCACACACACACACACACACACACACACAAACACACTAGGGTATTATGTTGGTACGGGTCATGATGTACCACGCGGTTAGCCCTTGCATAACACTGAAATTTCAGTTCCATAAATAGCAGAGTATACATTTTTAATTGCTCTCTGCACCAGCCCACTGCATACACCACCTGCAAACTTTGGTAAGCTTTTTTACACGTTAACTATTTCATGAATGATTATAGGAAATGTTGTAGAAAATACACTCAGTCGTCCATTTGGATATAATGGGGTAGATGTCAGTATATGAAACAATAGAGTGAAAAACTACAGCCTCCAGAATGCAGGTACAGTTT